>JAZGSX010000155.1:0-25000 GCA_039519185.1 Astragalus membranaceus
CTGAAGGACTATGATATTAATCAAGGGGAATTAATGATCACCGACTTGCCCCAGCATGGAGGACTTAAAGCATTAGGATGAACCAAAAGTCAAATACGCATTGATGGGGAGAATATGCACTTTATGGGTGGACGGGACGGGACTAGACTTGGACGAGAAACTGTGGTAAGGGAGGAAAACCAACGGACTCAAACAAGAGAATGTACTCATAGCATGCACGCTCATTAGAAGAATGCTTCACAGAGAGTTAACATCAGTTAAAAATTTGTTTTTTTCTTAGATACACTATTTCAGTCTTTTGTCATAGAATGGATGGGATACAGTGCTTTTGAAAGAAATGCAAATGAGCTATTGATTTGAAAAACTGAGTGCCTTGGAACACCTTGAGTTTGCAACCAAGTAAGGATAAACTTTTTCAGAAAGGAGGATTGTTTCGCAAGAACGTCTCGCTTCTCATCACAACTCTTATTTTATGCAATGAATGAATGAACAAATTATGATATGCAAGTATGATGCAAATGCGTGGAGAATGACCACTCGAAGAGTGTGGCTTATTCTAAATAATTTTGTTATTTTTAATGCAAGACAAAATATGGAATGCCAATGCGAATGATGCAAGAATGATGCTTCTTCTCAAAATGATTTTTATAGAGGCAAGATAAGATATGAAATGCCGATGCCCTCTTTTTCTTTTGAATGATGAAAGATGCAGGAATGATGCTTTTTTTCTAAATGATGATTTTCTTTTTTTTTAGAGGCAAGACAAAGTATGAAATGCCAATGCCCCTTCCTTTTTGAAAGATGCATGTATGGAGGAATGATGTATTTGAACTAAAGTGATGAGGTTAACGAAATGATGCGTGAATGCTACATTTTGAATAAATTTGATGATGATTTTTGTTCATGATTATGAATGAGATGCTTTCTTGTGTTTCATTTTTTGTGTAATGCAATGCATGATACTCACAATGATTTTTTTTTTTTTAAAAATGTGTGGAAAGACATGATCTTTATTGAATGGAAATGCATGCAAAATGAGAGGTTAATGTATTATTTTTCATGATGTGTGAAAAGGAACACAATGATGCATGAGACGCGCTCCTAATAAGACACGATTTTTGGATCTTTCGAGAAAACTAGGGGAAAAAGCCTTAGTGAGTGGAAGCGCACATGTGCGGAGAATGCACTCTTGACAAACCTAAATGAGATAGAGAAAAATGCATGTATGCAAACATGATGAAAATGCAAGGAAAATGACCACTTGGGAAGTGGAATTGTTCTAAAAGACTTTCGAGTGTTTTTGATGCAAGATGAAAAATGAAATTCCTAGGCATGCAAGAATGATATTTTCAAAATGGTTTGTATTCTTTAGAGGCAAGACGAGATATGAAATGTCGATGCCTCCTCCCCTTTTTTTGTAGAAATGATGACGTGAGGCAACCAATTGTCGTTACTCTGAGTAACTTGCATGAAACATTGGGTGGATCCTGACTCAATACTTCACGCAATATACTGAAATGCTTCGACATTTGGTTAACTCAAACTTATTCTCTTATTTGCAAACAAACCTCACTTGATAGGGTCAAAGTGCCCCGATATCGTGGAGTAACATCTCAAATTTGTAGTGCACAAACAAATTTGAGATATTACCCTTCGTCATTCGAAGGTGCACTTTTACTCATTGAGCTTTTACATGAAGAGCTTTTCTATTTTTTTCTTTGTTTAGAGAAGATGCATGCATTGGAAACTTTTCATTTTTTCATTTTTAGTTTTGGAACATGATTTTGAAAACTATTTGGAGATGCAAATGATTTACTGGAAAAAAGAGGTTTTAGAAAAATGCGCTTGACGGGGTATGACCCGCTCCTACGTATCCCCATTGTAATGAGGAATCAAAGCTTACGTAGTTCTACCGGGTCTTTTTAATGCTTATGCATGAATGCCTCGTCTTGGATGAAGTCGACGAGGATTTTTTGCATGATTATAAATGAAATGCTTATGCTATGCAGATGATACTTGTTTTTTGTTTTATCTTTATGTAATGAAAGGGAATGCAAGATGAATGGTTTTTTTCAAAATTGGAATTTTATGCAATGCAAATGATGCAATGATGCCGTGATGCAATGATGCTTCTTTTTTGTGTTTTTGCAGAAAGAGGATATTTACAGGTGGTGATTTGAAAATTTTCACACTATATGCCACCTCATATAGGCATTTATTGAAAAGGGAAAGCATATCTTTTTTTTTATTTTCAAAAATTTTGAAGGAAAAAATGATTGAACGGAATGCAACGATGCAACACACAATTTGGAAAGCCCTTGTGACCTAAAAGGGGGTAGAACCTATGATATAAGGTATTTTAGGGATGATCTTCTCATGTAGCTCTATTCACACCCTCACAAAGGTCATCAGAGCCACAGTCCCTCTCATGAAAATCCCTGTAAATGCAGCAAACTGCTAGATACGAAGCATCATGAATGAGCACAACTCTGATTGAAACTTTCGCGAGTAGCCAAACGGACAAAGGTCCTGATGGGCTCCCACTACTCGAATCCACTCATCCTAAGGTATCCTAACAGACCTGGGTTATGGTCTCTTTCTCTAATCATATAATCTCAAGGTACAAGTGTGTGTGTGTGCGAAGGGCATTTCCTCAAAATTACCCCACCTGCAAATGAAAATCCAGACAGTCCAGACAATAGCATGTCGTCTACCCTTGGGTTCAATATCATTCAAATACAACTAGCCTAGGGTACCAACAACAAACACATTACTTACCTCAGAAAGGGAGCTGAGAAGAGGGGACATGACAAGAGAGGGGAAATATGCATGAATTTACCTTAAGAAAGGGAGCAAAGAAAAAGGGGACATGATATGATTGGGGAAATGCATGAGGGAACTAGGCATATAAGCAAAGAAGTAACTATCTATTATTTTAAACAAAAGCAAGCATAGAAGAAGAATGCATATGGATGCAACATGCTTATGAAAAAGAGAAGAATAGAGGCAAAGCAAGATGTTCAAATCAATCACACAAACCACACACTTAATTAATTAGGTGTTGCACCCCGAAAAAATCCCGCTTTTGGGTTTCTCGATGTACAACGTGGAAAAATTTTGGAGCCGCCACCAATATTTTAATTTTAAGACCAAAACATTGAAAAAAGGTCTTTTGGACAAGGCGGATGGTCTTTTGAAAACTAGAGATATAGGTTCGGGGGTCGATTACGTGCGAGGAAGGTGTTAGCACCGCGCACGTCCTTTCTACCGAAAGAGAACCTCTAATTAAATGTGTGGTTTTAACATTTGATTTGAAAAATACCTAGATTTGCCTATTTATTTCTTGTGTGAAAGCTTAATGAAAATTTTATTTTTGGCGAGGAATGGGGAAAAAAGGTTCTTTTAGGAAAAGTGCTTGACGGGACATGGCCCGCTCCTACGTATCTCCCGGTGCGATGGAGAATTCAAAGCTACGTAGTTCTTGGTTAGAAAAAAAAAAGTTTGTTTGTTGATGTTTTTTAGTATAGGGGTTTTAGGACTTGTGATCCGTGTTGAAGGACCACTGGGGGTCTGAAGGAGCACTGGGGCTCTGAAGGGCCGCTGGGGGCCGAAGGAGCGCTGGGGCTCTGGAGGAGCGCTAGGGCTCTAAAGGACCACAGTTCATTTGTCCTAAAACAATGACTAATCCGGCCGTATGACCGACTTAATCCCCTACTTTTGAAAATGTTATTTTTTGATTTTTTTATGAAGGAGATGTGTTGGTATTTTTTTTTATTTAGAAATTGTTTATTTTTGCGCTTGACAGGGGCGTGGCCCTGCTCCTACGTATCTCCGGGTGGAGAATCAAAGGCGACGTAGTTCTAGGTCGTCTTTTTGAAAAGTTTTGTTTTTTTTTATCTTTTTTTGGTGAGTTTTTGAAATAGGACGAGCATTAGTGAATGATTAAACTAGCAGAGGCTATGATGAATCACTACTAAATACTCAAAAAGAGAGAGTTGTGCCGCTAGTCAAACGAACAAAGGTTCTCATGGACTATTGATAACAACTCGTTTTTATTATCTTTTTTTTGAAAGAGATTTTCGAAAGGGATTGATTTGTACGATGATCAAACTAACAAAGGTTATGATGGATCATCGTTTATTATTTTTAGGAGAAAAGGACATTGCCTACTAATAGCCAAACGAACAAAGGCTCTGATGAGCTACTAGCAACAATGGGTTTGAAAATGATTCTTTTTGTTTTGTTTTATGGAAATGATTTGTTTGTGGTTGCGAAAAGGATTTTGTTTTTGTTGCGCTTGACGAGAACGTGACTCGCTCCTACGTATCCCAAACGGGAATCAAAGCGACGTAGTTCTAAAAAATGTTTTTGAAAGGGGTTGAAAGGGACAAGTTGAATCATCTGAGACCATCTTCACCACTTAGAACATGATGCACTAGGCATAAGTGGGAATCATATGGTTCGTCATCGACAATGGACGATAATATACAAGAACGAGTAGATGAACGCTATAGCTAAGTTAAATCACATGGATCACAATAACTAAATATTAACAAATGAAAAGACTGAAATACCTCTGATGAAGACAGATATTACAACTCTGAAGAACGCAAACCCCGACTAACCCTTGCAGGAGATCAGCTCAGACGGACCAACGGCGCGAATAGAGAAAAAATGAAGCGTAGAACTGGAAAATGAGATTTGCGAGAGTTGTCTTCTCAGATCTCGTGAAAATGTGTGTTCGTCAAAATGTGACTTGAGGCTGCCTATTTATAGGCTTAGGAAAGCGTAGAATTTTTAAAAAACATTTATTGCAAGGATGAATCGATTGTTTGATGAAGGCAAAATATAGTATAATCGATTCTTTGCTTTTAGAAAACATAGGAATCGATTCCTTGGGCTTTAGAAATTAGTGGGAATCGATTCTTGGACTTCTTGAAATGATAGGAATCGATTTCATTGTGTTTTAAAAAATAAGGGAATCGATTCTTGAGACATCCTAAAAGGTAGGAATCGATTTCATGTTTAGTTAAGGTAAGTGGGAATCGATTCTTGGCCTTTAGGAGAGCTTAAAAATCGATTTCATGGCCTATGCAAGAAGAGGGAAATCGATTTTCAGGACATCCTAAAATGTAGGAATCGATTTCATGTTTAGTTAAGGTAAGTGGGAATCGATTCTTGGCCTTTAGGAGAGCTTAAAAATCGATTTCATGGCCTCTGCAAGAAGAGGGAAATCGATTTTCAGGACATCCTAAATAGGTGAAAATCGATTCTTCACTTAGTTAAAACAATTAGGAATCGATTCATGGCCTATGGAAGAGCCTGAAAATCGATTTCAAGGCCTATGCAATATACTATAAATCGATTCTTGGCCTTTGGAACAAAATAGAAATCAATTCTTGCTTTCCAAAAAAATGCTTTTAGGTCTTTGCCATGCATGCAAAAAATATTTTCCAAAGCTTGCCATGCATGCATAACATATTTTTCAAAACCCTAATTTCTTAAAAAGTGCATTCTAACCCTAAAAATGATTTCAAAAACTTTGGAGCGGCTTCTAGGACCCAAAATGCAATGCATAAATTATTATATATTTTTTGTGTGGAAAATTAGGGTTTGGACCTAAGCCGGACAAAATTGGGGTATGACATTAGGCTCGACCCACTTTTTGAAAAAAAATGTTTTTTAGTCCCCAGTGGAGTCGCCAGCTGTTGCGCCCGAAAAAGTCCCCGAGGGAGAACCTTCCTCGTTCACAACTTTTCCTAAGACAATGAAGCCGCCACCAATATTTATTAAGGAAAATATTAGGAAAACCTTTTTGGAAAGCGATTGGTCTTGCGAAACTAGAGAATAGGGTTCGGGGGTCGGTTACGCGCGGGGAAGATGTTAGCACCCCGCACGTCCTCTCTACTGAGAGGGAATGTAACACCCCGGAAATAATTTAATTAAATTAATTAATTGAATTATTAATTTTATTGGAGGCGTGATTAAATTAATTAGTATGATGGGTGATGTTCAGGAGGTGGAACGATTAAAGAGGGTGGTGTTGGCGTAGGAGGCCCAGCGCTCGCTGAGCCCACGGCTTAAACCCTAGGAGTCTAAGCGCAACTCTTGCATTTGCGCAAAAATTGAGAGAGAGCTGCGAAAGTTAGAGAGAGTGAGAAGGGAGAAGTTGCGCAGCGCTAAAGGAGAAGAAGGAAGGGAATTCTCTCGAGGTTTCGTTAGGTAAGAGCTCTCAATCCTTCCTTGTCGTTTTTCTTCCTTTCCTAGTGTTGTGACTTTCAAGCCCTAATCTCTGTGTGTTGATTTTCCCCTTGATCAAGAAGTAGGCGTGACTACGGTTTCGAAGAGGAAGGAGAAGCTTCGTTCGTTGTGTTGCTGGGTTTTGTTCGTGACTCTTCGTCATTGTCTTCCGGAACACGCAAAATTCGAGGTAAGGGTGAGCGTTTTAATTCAACCAAATCGAGTATGTGATTGGGGTTTTGTGGGATTTTTGGGTGTAGTAGTGTAATTGAAATATTGAGGCTTTGTTTGATGAGTTGTTGACGTTTCCTTCGAAGAATTTCGATGTTTGTTTTGATGAATGTTTTGAGGAACTATTTGATGAATTTGATGATGTTTTGATGAATTGCGTTGAATTGGGCGATGAACAATGTGTGATGAAATTGTGTTTCGATGAATTGGATGATGTCTGGATGAAAATTGTGAAAATCTGAACATTCCTGCAAGCGATGCTGTTTCTGGACTTTCGCGCCTCACTCGCGCTCGGGTCGCGCCCCAGGCGCAAGGCGCACTGCGCTGGGCGCTGTTGTTGCTGTTGATTCGCGCCCCGCTCGCGCCCCAGGCGCAAGGCGTGCTGCGCTGGGCGTGTGGTTTCTGTTGAATCGCGCCCCACTCACGCCCCACTCGCGCCCCAAGCGCGAGTCACTGTTCCCACTGCTGTGCACTATTTTTCCTGCTGTTTTCACACAGTTTTCCCCAATTAAAAATGTGATATTTTCCCAATAAAAATATGATGTTTCCACTAATAATGTGAAGTTTTTCCCAATTAAAAATGTGGTGTTTTCTTTAAATTTAAAATGTGATGTCCGTTCAAATAAGATGTGGTGTCTATTAAATTGAAACGGAATGTTTTTCTAAACTCCAAATGTGTTGCTACCAAAATCTCAAAAGTGATATGTGTGATAATGATGTAATATGATTTATGATGAATTGTGAAGAATATACTCTATGAGTATGGCGTTAATAACGATGTAATGTGATTGAGATGAATTGTGACGAATACACTCTATGAGTGTTTGATGATGATGATGAGTACTCCAGGTGAGTGTTTTCGATGAAATGCACATGTGTATATAGAGTCTCATGGCATGTGCATATCGTGAAGAATAGGCCTCGGCCTCTGGTGAAGAATAGGCTTCGGCCTCTTGATTGTGATGACTATGGTACCATCATTCATATACCCAGGTGTGGGTTGCATTTACATGCATAATCATGACTGTGACTGGTTGGCAAACTGTGTTTTGCGTTGATGTTTTGGTGATGATAGTGTGATGTTATTAATGGTGTTGTATGATTGCTCGTCTTCATTACTCTATCATGTGCTTGATTATGTTTTGTTAAGATTCTCACCCCTTCTGCTTGGAATGTTGCTCTATTGTGGCAACGCTGCAGGTAATCGCGAGTGAAGGATCTGCTGCCTTCCTTTTAACTCTTGGGATGTATTTTGTGTCGCTCTCTGATACTGTAACACCTAGGGGGCGTGGGTGAATTTTGATAAACGATTTAAATAGTTATTTTAATGATCTTATTGATACATTTGAGACTTGTTGAGAGTTATTGGTGAGTTGTTGTTTATTCCGCTGTGAAGTGAATTCTGAGGATTTGATTTTCCACGAAGGATGTTTTGTTGCACAAAATTTGAAGAGTGCAATTGATGAGTTTGTTTTTAATGAAGTTGTAGCATTTCTTTTCTATCAATGAAAATAATATTTTTTGAAAGGGATTACCCTGATAAATGACGCGTAATAGAAGGGTAGAAAAGGGGTGTTACATTAGTGGTATCAGAGCAGTTCGGTCTGTCCGGCCGGTGGTTGAGTAGTCTAGCTGAGTAACATTTGAGTTTGTTACTCGTTTCTGAATTCTGTTTTCTGTTGCAGTGCTAGAATGGCAGGACGGAACGATGATGCACTTGCTGCTGCTTTGCAGGCTATAGCTGGGGTTGTGGGTAACATACCCAATGCTATTGGTGATGGGACGCGTAGTTTGGCTACGTTCCAGCGTGAGAACCCTCCTGTTTTTGAAGGCGGGTATAATCCTGATGGTGCCCTTGAGTGGCTAAGCGAGATGGAGCGGATCTTCCGCGTTATGGATTGCACCGATGCTCAGAAGGTTCGCTATGGCACACATATGCTGAAGAAAGAGGCTTATGACTGGTGGAGGGCGACTAGTCAGGGGTTGACGGCTGCCAATGAGGGGGTTACTTGGGCTGTGTTTGAGAGGGAATTCAAGAGAAAGTACTATCCGGAGGATGTCCGCGGGAAGAAGGAGGTTGAGTTTCTGAGACTTGAGCAAGGTAACATGACTGTAACTGAGTATGCTGCAAAGTTTACTGAGCTGTCTAAGTTTTACCCGCATTATGATGGAGAGGGTGCTGAGTTCTCCAAATGTATTAAATTTGAGAACGGATTGCGTGCTGATATCAAGAGAGCCATAGGGTATCAGCAAATTCGTGTGTTTCCATTGTTGGTTAATAGCGCCAGGATTTTTGAGGAGGACAATAATGCCTTCTCCAGAGTTATGAGGGAAAAGCAAAAGAATTTTTCGGGTCGCGGTAAACCATATCAGGCGCCTGCTGGTAAGGGCAAAGGTAAGTTTGTTGGTGGGCCTAAGCGAAGTGGGGGAGATGCTGCAGCCAGTGTTACTTGTTACACGTGTGGGAAAGTAGGCCATAAGAGTCCAGATTGCCCAAATAAGGAGAAGAAGAGATGTTACAAGTGTGGGAAGGAGGGACACATGTCTTTCAACTGTGATAAGAAAGATGTAGTATGCTTCAACTGTGAGGAGAGTGGTCACATCAGTACACAGTGCTCAAAACCCAAGAAAGAAAAGTCCTTTGGAAAAGTGTTCGCTCTGGCTGAGTCTGATGTGGTGAATGAGATTCGAGGTACGTGTTATATCAATGATTCCCCTCTTATTTCTATTGTTGATACGGGTGCTACCCATAGTTTTATTGCTGCTGCATGTGTTGAGAAATTAAGCCTTGTTTTATCTGATATGTTGAGGGAGATGGTTATCGATACTCCAGCTAAGGGTTCGGTGACTACCTCCGCTGTTTATGCTAAATGTCCTGTATCTATATATGGTAGAGAATTCTTAATTGATTTAATCTGTTTGCCGCTGAGTGGAATGTGTAACACCCTTAATTTTTAAAAGGCTCGTATTATAGTATCTAAGATCGAGTGATTATTTGTGGGAATAATTATTCGTGTCCCAGGTATTTATAGTCGAGGAAATCCTCAAAATAACCCCCATTCTCTAATTAATTGTGCTTGGTCATAATTTAATTAGGCATTCTTAAGCTGAAGGGCAATTTAGGAATTTCACCCCCTTCATATAAATACCCCTATTCTGAAATCCTTCCAGCAACTTAAGTCATTTTTCCATTCTTCTAAAACTCAAATTCTGAACCAGAGGAGAAGAGGGGGTGGGGCGCGACTTGGAGGAAGAAGAAGGGAAGAGTTTCAGCTTGCATGTAAGTGTTCTTGCTCCTTGTCCACTCCAATTTCGATTTGCAATCCATTGGTGCTATTCTCGAGCTCTGATTTCCTCTCTATCTCTCAGTCCCAAATTTTCAGTTAAAGCTCAAATGGTGAAGATGAGCAAATTCTGAATTCCCAACCTTGTGCATGTTCTTGAATTCCTGTTTCAGCAAGCATGTAAGTAACCCCTGACATTCTCCTTCAATTTCGAATTCACCTTCATCGTTTAAGACAATCGAAATTCTGAATCTGCCATTATTTGCATGTTGCTGTTTTGCATCTCAAGAAGTACTGAATCTTGCATTTCGAATTTGGGAAATGGTTCAGCTGGAAATCTCGCTTCGGTTGGCGCTTCAGTCGTTGAGAGTTGCTGAAGTTCAGTAGCTGTTGTGGGTGATTTTGTTGGTGCCTTCGGTTCTTGCTCGATAGTCCGTGTTCGGTTAATTCGCGCTTCGGTTAGAGAGCTTACGGGACAATCGTCGTCACGGTGAGTTCTACTCACGATTAGGGGAATAAATTGAATGTTTTGAACCTTATTATATTCTGAAATTTTACTGGAAACCGACCCTTTACGGTGTTTGAAAACAAAATTCTGAGTTTTGGAGAAATTGATATTTTACGGTTTTGAGAATCATAAGCGAATTGAAACGATTTTGACAATGTTTTTGCATTCGAAATGTACTCTGGAATATTGCCAATCTTCTGGGTTTCAGGTGGAACGGAGATTAGGAATCGAATCGAGAGTGAATGGAGAACGAAAATGAGAAAATTTTGAGTTGAGCATCAGACTGGTGGTTCTGTCCACTCGCGCGCCATTCGCGCGCAGGTCGCGCGCCGCGCGCCATTCGCGCGCAGGTCGCGCGCCGCGCGCCACTCTTGAGTTTGGGTTCTGTCCATTCGCGCGCCGTTCACGCGGGAGTCGCGCGCCGTACGTGATTCTGGGCTGTGCTTCTGTCTAGTCACGCGCCAGTCACGCGTGGTTTGCGCGCCGCGCGCCACTGTGACCCTTTGATGCGTAATTCCGTTTTTCTCGTTTCAACGCTCCGTTCAATCCCGAACCTTTCCTAATCCCTTCCTCAAACTATTTTAAAACTACCAACCTATTGAAAACCAAATTTCAAATTGTTCAAACTATATTTTTGAAAAAGAGTCTTGAAACCTATTTTGGTCGAGAACGAAAATCCTAGATTTCGTGTGAGCACACCGAGTAATGGTTGGGCTGAACTTATATATGGATATAAGACCTGGAATTGGTTATAATTCTGGAAGTTAATAGAACTCTTCATAAACGGATTATGAAATGAAATGGAACATGTATCATAAGCTTATGTTTGATCCTTTGGTGATCGTTGATATGTATTGTCGTATATATCGTGCGTTGGGTGACGACCTGACAAGTAGTATACTAGAGAGGGTAGTCATGACCCCTTATCTAGGCCCTGTATGTGTTTTGGCGTGGTCAACTCACGGGTTTCCGGTATGAGCGAGGTTTCGCCACCAGATTATACTAAACAAATTAATTATATGATTGTGTGCCGGGATGAGTGGAGTTTCGCCGTCGGTTTACACTAATCAACAAATATAATTCTCCGGTCTTCGTGGTTATTCACAACCGGCTGTCCCTCATAAAACATAAAGACTTGTTTGATTGGACTCGACTTGTCGAGATTTGTGGCAAGGTTCACGATCAACAATTCGCTGTAACATGTTCGTTATCAATATGATTGCTAACGGTTTGATAATTGAACC
Source organism: Astragalus membranaceus (assembly GCA_039519185.1). NCBI lineage: Eukaryota > Viridiplantae > Streptophyta > Magnoliopsida > Fabales > Fabaceae > Astragalus > Astragalus membranaceus. The sequence continues at coordinate 11,508 of JAZGSX010000155.1, forward strand.
GAGTGTCGGTGAGGGGGCACGGTAGGACTCACTGAGATAATGTTATCTCACCCAATCATATGTTGTTGTTTTTCAGCTAAGCAGGGAAAGAGGAAGGCTATTGTGCATGAGTAGTGCTATGCTCTTGGAGACGTCGAAGACCTAGCTGTTTTCCCTTATTGTTATTGTACCTCTGGGTTGTACTAACTTGTGTTGTATAAGTTGTATAAACCTTATTTCAGTTTCTGTTTTATGTATTGGACTCGGATGTTGTACTCCGATCGGTTGTATGCCAAATGACTTCTATTGTATGAAGTGTTATTATTCCGATCTTATGTTTATTTCGGAAAAAGTTTGTTGGTCCAATTATAAGCAGGAACTGTGTCCTCTGATTATTCCGCTAGTTGTACATTTCGGTATTTCTACATGTTAGAAAAGCCGGGGTGTTACATTTGGTATCAGAGCGGTTCGACCTAGTCGGACTTAGCCATTAAGAGTTCTTTGAGTCTTCTAAGTCTGATTTTTCCTAGTATGCTATTAGAGTTTATCCTGATCAACTAAAACACTTTGTGCATACTTTGCAGAATCATGGCTGGAGGGAATCGAAGGAATGCTGCCCCAGAAGATCCTCAGCACGAATGGATGCGGAACGTCATTGAAAATCAGCAAAAGATGATGAATGACATGATACTTCTGCAACAACAACAAGCTCAACCTCAACCACAGAATGAGCAAGCTCCTATGCCTCAGGAAGACCCGCATAGGGCATACTTTAAGTTCTTAAAGATGAAACCTCCGATCTTCAAGGGAGAACCCGATGTTATGAAAGCTCACTTCTGGGTTGATGCAATGGAGAGGATCTTTGTAACTCTACAATGTACTGAGGAAGAGAAGGTACTGTGTGCTGCCAATGCTCTAGACGAGGATGCCCACACATGGTGGACAAATGCACGTAGAATGATGCAACTTCAAGGGACACCGCTTCAGTGGACGAACTTCAAGGAAATGTTTTTAGGTCACTATTTTCCGGAATCGGAAAGGTTGGCTAAGCAGATGGAATTTGTCAGCCTAAAGCAAGGGGAAATGACTGTAGGTCAATATGCCGCTAAGTTTGAAAGATTGTCACAGTTCTATGAATTGGGTACTCATGCTCCGGATGACAAATGGAAGAGAGTGATGTTCAAACAAGGTCTAAGGGGGGATGTGAATCAAGGTCTCAGTTCATATGCCATGACCTCATATCCTGCTCTTGTCGAACAAGCTCACGCAGCGGAAAGTGATCTCAAGAAAATGTATGCTGAGAGGAGAGGTTTTTGGAATGAAAAGAAAAGGAGTAATGAATCATCTTCTGCAAACCCTAGGTATAAGGGAAATGGTAACAAGGGGAAGCAAGCCCAATCAAGCAATGCTGTTGGGAGACATAAGTGTAGGACGTGCCACAGGTATCATTCGGGGAAGTGTCAATCAGAGACAAAGCCAAATCAGTGCTACGTGTGCAAGGAGGTGGGTCACTATGCCAACAACTGTCCAGCAAGGAAAGCTTACTCTGAGACCCCAGATGCCCCTAGGCAACATCGGGTCAACACATTGGATGGGGATACCGTCAAACCATCAGATAATCTCATAAGGGGTACGGGTTTTATTCTTAATCAGTCTGTTGATATACTATATGACTCTGGTGCCACCCATTGTTTTATCTCCGAAGCTTGTGCTAATCGGGTAGGATTGGTTGTTTCACCCATATCCGAACCGATCTCTATCCTCACTGCTGCCATGGGTCGTGTACGAACCCAATCTATGTGTAGAAATTGTGTTTTGGTTATCGGGAGGCGTGAATTCACCGTTGACTTCATATGCTTGCCTATGAGGAAAATGGAAGTTATTTTAGGAATGAATTGGATGGTCAACAATCATGTGACCATTGACTGCTACAACCGTTCCATTGGGTTTTCTTCTGAAGATGCTGTTATTTCCTTCATGTCTGCTAGCGAATCCATATATCAAGGTGCGGAAGCTTTTGTCATTATCTTATCTGCCTCAACTGAAACCGGTTTAGATTTATCAACGGTTCCGGTTGTCAATGATTTCCTTGATGTCTTTCCTGAGGAGGTTTCCTCCTTGCCTCCTGAGCGAGAAATCGAATTCTCTATAGATTTGGCGTCGGGTGCGGGGCCAGTATCTATAGCTCCTTATCGAATGTCGCCTCTTGAATTAAAGGAGTTAAAGTCACGGCTGGAGGAATTAATCTCTAAACAGTTTATAAGGCCGAGTGCTTCTCCGTGGGGTGCTCCGGTGCTATTGGTGAAGAAGAAAGATGGAAGCATGAGGTTATGCATCGACTATCGTCAGCTTAACAAGATAACTATCAAGAACAAGTATCCATTGCCAAGGATAGACGACTTGCTTGACCAGCTCAGAGGTGCTAAAGTCTTCTCCAAAATTGATCTAAGGTCAGGATACCATCAGATCAGGGTAAGAGCCTTAGACATTCCGAAGACCGCTTTTCGTACGAGGTACGGACACTACGAGTTTGTGGTGATGCCCTTCGGATTGACTAACGCTCCTGCCGTGTTCATGGATTACATGAACAGAGTATTCCATTCCCACTTAGATCAATTTGTGGTTGTGTTCATTGATGATATCTTGGTTTACTCCAAGTCAATTGATGAGCATGCCCAGCATCTCCGCTTTGTCCTAGGAGTACTCCGAGAGAAGCAGCTCTATGCCAAGCCGTCCAAGTGTGACTTTTGGATGTCGGAAGTTAAGTTTTTGGGTCATGTGATTTCTGAGGAAGGAGTTGCAGTAGATCCTAGTAAAGTGGAAGCGGTGTTGAATTGGGAGCGACCGACATCAGTGACTGAGATAAGAAGCTTTTTGGGTTTGGCCGGATATTACAGAAGGTTTATCGAAGGCTTTTCACAATTGGTTCTTCCACTTACTCGATTGACTCGCAAGAACCAACCGTTTACTTGGGATGCTGATTGTGAAGAGTGTTTTCTTGAATTAAAGGAGAAGTTGACTTCTGCTCTGATTCTAATTCTCCCGGATCCGTCATTGGGATTTCAGATTTACAGTGATGCCTCAAGGAAGGGTTTAGGATGCGTCCTTATGCAGAATCAGCATGTGGTAGCCTATGCATCTAGGCAATTGAAGACACATGAGCGGAATTACCCGACTCACGATTTGGAACTTGCAGCAATTGTGTTTGCACTAAAGATTTGGAGACATTACCTCTACGGTTCTCGTTTCGAAGTCTTTAGTGATCACAAAAGCTTGAAGTATTTGTTTGATCAAAAGGAGTTGAATAATAGACAAAGAAGATGGACCGAGTTTTTAAAGGATTATGACTTCGAGTTGAAGTATCACCCTGGGAAGGCAAATGTGGTAGCTGATGCTCTGAGCCGAAAAACGATTCACACGACAAGACTAATGGTGCATGAAATGGCCCTGCTAGAATCTTTCAGAGACATGAACCTCAAGGTAGCAAGGAAGAAGGACCGACTGGTGTTGCGACATATTAAGGTGACTAGTATGTTGCGGGAGCAAATCCGTGTGGCCCAAGAAGCGGATGTAAAGTTACAATCTCTAAGAGGGTCACCGGATTGTCTTATGCTTTAAAGGCAGAATTTGTATACCGAATGACCTGGGAGTCAAAGGTCAAGTTTTGGAAGAAGCTCACAGAAGTAAGTATTCTGTACATCCTGGGTCTACCAAGATGTACCGAGATTTGAAGACGCTGTATTGGTGGCCTGGGATGAAGGCCGAAGTTGCTGAATTTGTTTCTCGGTGCTTAACCTGTCAGAAGGTTAAGGCGGAACACCGAAGGCCAGGTGGTCAGTTACAACCGTTGGATATTCCTGTTTGGAAATGGGAAGATATCTCTATGGATTTTGTTATGGGTTTGCCGAGGTCACAGGCCAGCAACGATTCTATTTGGGTAGTAGTGGACCGATTAACAAAATCTGCTCACTTTATCCCTGTTCGTTCGAATTTCAAAGTGTCAAGGTTGGCCGAGGAATATATGAAGGACATCGTCAGACTGCATGGAGTTCCGACTACTATAGTATCAGACAGAGATCCTAAGTTTACATCTAGGTTTTGGAGGGCGCTGAATGAAGCTATGGGAACGAGAGTACTTCTTAGCACGGCTTATCATCCTCAGACAGATGGTCAGACAGAGAGGACCATTCAGACTCTAGAAGATATGTTACGGGCATGTGTACTGGATAACGGTAAGAAGTGGGAAGACCATCTTCCATTGATTGAATTCGCTTACAACAACAGTTACCACTCAAGCATCGGTATGGCACCGTTCGAGGCACTTTATGGGAGGAAGTGCAGGACCCCACTATGTTGGTATGATATCGGTGAGAACAAGTTTTTGGGGCCGGACCTGGTCCGAGAGACTACGGAAAGGGTCAAATTAATTCGGGAAAGGATGAAGGTCGCACAGAGTAGACAAAAGAGCTACGCCGACAACCGAAGGAGACCGTTGGAGTTTGAGATTAGTGATCATGTATTTCTGAAAGTTTCTCCAACTATAGGCACGGGTAGAGCCTTGCGAGCGAAGAAACTCAGTCCTCGATACGTTGGACCTTTCCAAATTATCGAGCGTATTGGGCCACTTGCGTATCGTCTTGCTTTATCTCCTGCCTTATCCAATCTTCATGATGTCTTTCATGTATCTCAGTTGAGAAAGTATATTCCTGATCCCCTTCAACCGCTGAGTGTTGATACAATTGACCTTCGACCGGATTTATCCTTTCAACCTTCTCCTAGTTATATCATGGAGCGTGGTATGAAGACTTTGCGTTCAAGGACTATTCCGATTGTCAAGGTAGTATGGGAGGGCTTTTCAGCCGAGGAGGCTACCTGGGAATTGGAAGAGGACATGCGGACTCGCTATCCATATCTTTTCGCTTAAGGTATGTCTCGTCAATTTTGAGGACAAAATTTTTAAAAGTGGGGGTGATTGTAACACCCCTAATTTTTAAAAGGATCGTATTATAGTATCTAAGACCGAGTGATTATTTGTGGGAATAATTATTCGTGTCCCAGGTATTTATAGTCGAGGAAATCCTCAAAATAACCCCCATTCTCTAATTAATTGTGCTTGGTCATAATTTAATTAGGCATTCTTAAGCTGAAGGGCAATTTAGGAATTTCACCCCCTTCATATAAATACCCCTATTCTGAAATCCTTCCAGCAACTTAAGTCATTTTTCCATTCTTCTAAAACTCAAATTCTGAACCAGAGGAGAAGAGGGGTGGGGCGCGACTTGGAGGAAGAAGAAGGGAAGAGTTTCAGCTTGCATGTAAGTGTTCTTGCTCCTTGTCCACTCCAATTTCGATTTGCAATCCATTGGTGCTATTCTCGAGCTCTGATTTCCTCTCTATCTCTCAGTCCCAAATTTTCAGTTAAAGCTCAAATGGTGAAGATGAGCAAATTCTGAATTCCCAACCTTGTGCATGTTCTTGAATTCCTGTTTCAGCAAGCATGTAAGTAACCCCTGACATTCTCCTTCAATTTCGAATTCACCTTCATCGTTTAAGACAATCGAAATTCTGAATCTGCCATTATTTGCATGTTGCTGTTTTGCATCTCAAGAAGTACTGAATCTTGCATTTCGAATTTGGGAAATGGTTCAGCTGGAAATCTCGCTTCGGTTGGCGCTTCAGTCGTTGAGAGTTGCTGAAGTTCAGTAGCTGTTGTGGGTGATTTTGTTGGTGCCTTCGGTTCTTGCTCGATAGTCCGTGTTCGGTTAATTCGCGCTTCGGTTAGAGAGCTTACGGACAATCGTCGTCACGGTGAGTTCTACTCACGATTAGGGGAATAAATTGAATGTTTTGAACCTTATTATATTCTGAAATTTTACTGGAAACCGACCCTTTACGGTGTTTGAAAACAAAATTCTGAGTTTTGGAGAAATTGATATTTTACGGTTTTGAGAATCATAAGCGAATTGAAACGATTTTGACAATGTTTTTGCATTCGAAATGTACTCTGGAATATTGCCAATCTTCTGGGTTTCAGGTGGAACGGAGATTAGGAATCGAATCGAGAGTGAATGGAGAACGAAAATGAGAAAATTTTGAGTTGAGCATCAGACTGGTGGTTCTGTCCACTCGCGCGCCATTCGCGCGCAGGTCGCGCGCCATTCGCGCGCCACTCTTGAGTTTGGGTTCTGTCCATTCGCGCGCCGTTCACGCGGGAGTCGCGCGCCGTACGTGATTCTGGGCTGTGCTTCTGTCTAGTCACGCGCCAGTCACGCGTGGTTTGCGCGCCGCGCGCCACTGTGACCCTTTGATGCGTAATTCCGTTTTTCTCGTTTCAACGCTCCGTTCAATCCCGAACCTTTCCTAATCCCTTCCTCAAACTATTTTAAAACTACCAACCTATTGAAAACCAAATTTCAAATTGTTCAAACTATATTTTTGAAAAAGAGTCTTGAAACCTATTTTGGTCGAGAACGAAAATCCTAGATTTCGTGTGAGCACACCGAGTAATGATTGGGCTGAACTTATATATGGATATAAGACCTGGAATTGGTTATAATTCTGGAAGTTAATAGAACTCTTCATAAACGGATTATGAAATGAAATGGAACATGTATCATAAGCTTATGTTTGATCCTTTGGTGATCGTTGATATGTATTGTTGTATATATCGTTCGTTGGGTGACGACCTGACAAGTAGTATACTAGAGAGGGTAGTCATGACCCCTTATCTAGGCCCTGTATGTGTTTTGGCGTGGTCAACTCACGGGTTTCCGGGATGAGCGAGGTTTCGCCGTCGGATTATACTAAACAAATTAATTATATGATTGTGTGCCGGGATGAGTGGAGTTTCGCCGTCGGTTTACACTAATCAACAAATATAATTCTCCGGTCTTCGTGGTTATTCACAACCGGCTGTCCCTCATAAAACATAAAGACTTGTTTGATTGGACTCGACTTGTTGAGATTTGTGACAAGGTTCACGATCAACAATTCGCTGTAACATGTTCGTTATTAATATGATTGTTAACGGTTTGGCAATTGAACCGAGTGTCGGTGAGGGGGCACGGTAGGACTCACTGAGATAATGTTATCTCACCCAATCATATGTTGTTGTTTTTCAGCTAAGCAGGGAAAGAGGAAGGCTATTGTGCACGAGTAGTGCTATGCTCTTGGAGATGTCGAAGACCTAGCTGTTTTCCTTTATTGTTATTGTACCTCTGGGTTGTACTAACTTGTGTTGTATAAGTTGTATAAACCTTATTTCAGTTTCTGTTTTATGTATTGGACTCGGATGTTGTACTCCGATCGGTTGTATGCCGAATGACTTCTATTGTATGAAGTGTTATTATTCCGATCTTATGTTTATTTCGGAAAAAGTTTGTTGGTCCAATTATAAGCAGGAACTGTGTCCTCTGATTATTCCGCTAGTTGTACATTTCGGTGCTTCTACATGTTAGAAAAACCTGGGGTGTTACAATGTCTCCAAATTTTTAGTGCAAACACAATAGCCGCCAACTCTAAGTCATGAGTTGGGTAATTCCGTTCATGAGTTTTCAATTGTCTAGATGCATAGGCCACAACGTGTTGATTCTGCATGAGAACACATCCTAAACCCTTCCCAGATGCATCACTGTAAATCTGAAATCCCAATGACGGATCCGGAAGAATTAGGATTGGAGCAGAAGTTAACTTTTCTTTCAATCCCAGAAAACACTCCTCACAATCGGCATCCCAAGTAAACGGTTGACCTTTGCGAGTCAGTCGAGTAAGCGGAAGTACCAATTGCGAGAAACCTTCAATGAATCTTCTATAGTAACCAGCTAAACCCAGAAAGCTTCTGACCTCAGTCACTGATGTCGGTTGTTCCCAGTTCAACACTGCTTCCACCTTGCTAGGATCAACTGCAACCCCTTCTTGGGAAATCACATGACCCAAGAACTTTACTTCAGACATCCAAAAGTCACATTTTGACGGTTTAGCATAGAGTTTCTTTTCTCGGAGTACTCCTAGGACAAAGCGGAGATGCTGAGCATGCTCCTCAACTGACTTTGAGTAAACCAAGATATCATCAATAAAGACGACCACAAACTGATCTAGGTAGGAATGGAATACTCTATTCATATAATCCATAAATACGGCTGGAGCGTTAGTCAATCCGAAAGGCATCACCACAAACTCGTAATGTCCGTACCTCGTACGAAAAGCAGTCTTCGGAATGTCTAAGGCTCTTACCCGGATTTGATGGTACCCTGACCTTAGATCAATTTTGGAGAAAACTTTAGCACCTCGAAGTTGGTCAAGAAGATCATCTATCCTAGGTAATGGATACTTGTTCTTGATAGTGATTTTATTCAGCTGACGATAGTCTATGCATAATCTCATGCTTCCGTCCTTCTTTTTGACTAGCAATATCGGAGCACCCCATGGAGAAGCACTCGGTCGAATAAACTTCTTGGAAATTAATTCCTCAAGTTGGGACTTCAATTCCTTCAGTTCGAGAGGAGACATCCTATAAGGTGCTATGGATATTGGCCCTATACCAGGCGCCAAATCTATAGAGAATTCTACCTCTCGTTCTAGAGGCAAAGAGGAGACTTCCTCGGGAAAAACATCTAAGAATTCATTAACAACTTGAATAGACGATAAATCCAAATCAGCTTCAGTTGATGCAGACAAAATAACAACAAAAGCTTCCGCACCTTGGAATAGAGACTGGCTGGCTGAACCGAATGAAATAACACCATCATCTGCAGGTAGTGAATGTCCCGCTACTTCAGAAGGAAAATTAATTGCCCGATTGAAACAGTCAATAGTAATGTGATTTGAAGTCATCCAATTCATCCCCAAAACGATTTCCATTCCCCTCATAGGCAAACAGATAAAATCAACAACAAACTCCCTGCCTCCTATGGTAAGCAGACAGTTAAGGCACAATGATTGGGTTCGAACACGACCCATTGCCGCAGTACGAATTGTGATTGGTTCAGATATATGAGATACTTCTAATCCTAACCGTTCAGCACATGCTTCGGAGATAAAACAGTGAGTAGCACCAGAATCATACAGAATCTTAACAGTTTGATTAAAGAGAGAACCTGTACCCCTTATAAGATTATCAGCTGGCTTGATGGTCTTGGCATCCAAAGTGTTGACTCGAGCCTATCTCGGAGCATCAGGAGACTCCAAGAAAGCTTTCCTTGTCGGACAATTATTAGCATAATGGCCCACTTTTTTGCAAAGGTAACATTGGTTCGGTCCCACCTGACATTTGCCTCTATGAAATTTCTTGCAGACGTCGCACCTGTCAGGCCTGGCAGAGTCACTTGACTGGATTTGTTTCCCTTTATCCCTATTCCCTCTATATCTAGGGTTTGAAGAAGTTGGCTCATTACCCTTCTTCTTATCCTTCCAGAAATCTTTCCTCTCAGCATACATTCTTTTAAGATCGCTCTCAGCTGAATGAGCTTGTTGAACCAAAGCAGGATAAGTGGTCATGGAATAAGAACTGAGACCTTGATTCACATTGCCTCTAAGACCTTGTCGGAACATCACCATTTTCCACTTATCATCAGGAGCGGTGGTCCCCAATTCATAGAATTGTGACAACCTCTCAAATTTTGCAGCGTATTCCCCAACTGTCATATCTCCCTGTTTCAAACTCAGAAATTCCATCTGCTTGTCAAGTCTTTGGGAGTCGGGGAAATAATGACTCAAAAATAATTCCTTGAAATTACTCCACTCAAGAGGAGTTCCTTGATTTTGAAGCATTCTACGAGCGTTAACCCACCAAATGTGAGCATCCTTGTCCGGAGCGTTAGCAGCACAAATTACCTTTTCTCCTTCATTGCATTGCAAGGTATCAAAGATCCGTTCCATGGCATCTACCCAGAAATGGGCTTTCATTGCCTCAGATCCTCCTTTGAAGGTTGGGGGTTTCATCTTCAGAAACCGAAAATACACCCTGTTGGGATCCTCAGGTGTTGGCACATTGACTGGCTCAGCTGGTTGAGGTTGAGGCATCTGATGCATCTGCTGCATTTGAGCCATTTGAGCCATCTGTTGCTGTTGCATTAGCATCATGTCATTCATCATCTTCTGCTGAGTCTCGATGACATTCTGCATCCATTCTTGATGAGGATCAACAGGTGGGTTTCTCCTACCTCTTCCAGCCATGATTCTGCGGAGTATGCACAAAGTATTAAGTTGATCAGGCTCAATGTCTAATAGCATACTAAGAAAAATCAGACTTAGAAGACGTAAAAGACTCTTAACATCTAAGTCCGACTAGGTCGAACCGCTCTGATACCAAATGTAACACCCCGGTATTTCTAACATGTAGAGAGACCGAAGATGCACAGATGCGGAAGTTCAGAGGACACAGTTCCTGTTTAAATATTGGACATACAAACTTTTTCCGAAATAAAAACATAATCGGAATAACATTACTTCATAAAATAGAAGTTTATCGGTTCCATACCGAATGGATTACAATATCCAAGTCCAAATACCAAACAAAAACATAAAACGGTTCATATAACTCATAATCAATACAAGTTTATACAACCAATAGGACAACAAAAGAACAAAGGATCAAATGACTAAGTCTTCAGCACCTCCAAGAGTATACCAACTACTCGGGCACAATAGTCTTTCTTTTTCCCTGTTTCTCTGAAAAACAACAAATATGGATAGGGTGAGATAACATTATCTCAGTGAGTCCTACCGTGCCCGCTCACTGACACTCGGTTTAATTTGTTAAACCGTTACAACAAAAGCTGACATAACAATGTCTTATTTATTAATCGAATGCCGACCGCACAACGACTGCTAATCACGGCAATTCGTGAATTACTTAGCACAAACCGGCCGCACAACGCCTGCTAATCCCGGTAATGTAACGCCCCAAAATAATTTAATTATTTATTTAATTAAATTATTTAAGGCTTACAATATTTATTTAATTTAATTAAATAATTCGAGTTTAAGTATTTTATTTTATTTTATTAGGAGGTGCTGTTACTATTTAAGTGGTGCGAGCAAGGGCCCGTGATCCACAAGTAGGCCCGTGACCCATTACTTTGGCATTGGAGTCGAATTACTTGGGGTCTAGGGAGTTAGTGGCAAATTCACCCAAGTGAGAAAAGAAAGAAAAACATAACGTAAGAAGAAGAGAAGAAGAGAGTTGCGAAGAGAAGAAGGAGAAAAGGGGCGAAGCTCATAGAGAAGAGGAGGAGGCTCATTGGTGGTGCGCAATCTTCACTTAGAGCTTGGCTATCAAATTCGACTTCCACAAGGTTAGGGGGTCCTCTTTTTGTTCTTAATACTTATGCGAATTGGGAATTGCTTAGGGTTAGGGTCCTAGGCTAGTTTCCATGATTGAATTGTGTTATTGTTGAGAAATTATAATGTTGTGATGTTGTTGTTGAATTAATATGTTGAGAATTCTATGATTGATGTTGGAATTGGGGCAATATGCGAATTGTAGACCAATTGTTTGAGCATATGATTGTTTGGTGATTATGTGGTGAAATTGGGGATTATGGTGACATTTTGATTATATTTATATATAGGAGTGTTTTGGTGATTTTAATTGATAATTAGAAGTGGAAAATTCTGTTTGGGAGCCCCTAGGCGCCTTGGGCGCCAATTTCATGTTGCTGAAAAATTCTGTGTTGCGCCTAGTCATGGGCGCCAGGTGCCCAGCAGTGTGCTGCGCCTGTTTCCAAAAATTCTGTTGCCTGTGTTGCACTTCTGTGTTGCCATTCTGTGTTGCTGTCTCTGTTGCCTGTGTTGCCATCCAGTGTTCCTGTGCTGCCAGTTTTGGCGCACATTGCTTGTGTCATGGGCGCCAAGGGCCCCAAAGTTCTGGTGATAGTTTTGTGAAAATTGTTTTCAGGTTTTTATACTTGGGTAAAATGGCTCATGAAAACTGATTTTGGTCAAGAAAGGAGTTGAGTTGCGTAATTTCACTAGGTGCCTAGTGCATGGGCGCCAAAATTAAAGTTCAGTTTTTGAGAAAATTTTTATTGAGTTATCATGTCCTGAGCATTTGGCTCGTGTAAAATGAATTTCGAAGCAAAATGAGTTGTGTAGCATGTTGGCTTTAGGCGCCTAGTGCTTGGGCGCCATGTTGCTGCTGTTCCCTGGATGTTGCTTCTGGGCGCCAGCGCCTATGTGCGCGTGTTGCCCCTTGGGCGCCTAGCGCCTGTGCGCTGTTGCGCGCTTGTTCCCTTGGGCGCCTAGCGCCTGTGCGCTGTTGCGCGTGTTGCTCCTTGGGCGCCAAGCGCCTATGCGCCTGTGCGCTGTTGCGTGTTGCCTCTCCTGGGCGCCAAGCGCCCATGCGCCAAGCGCTGCGTTGCCCCTGGGCGCCCAGCGCCCATGCGCCTGTTTCCAGAATGTCTAACATTTTTCCTAAACTGTTTTTAATATAACTTTTGACTCGGTTATCCAAATTCAACGGTTCAAAATGCGTTTTGAAGCTAATTTCAGTGCCTATCCAATAGCCTCAATTTTATGCAAAAATAATTTATTTTCACTGGTGTTTCTGGCTGAGGGTGTTCAAGTGTCCAAATGGCTATTTTTACCCACTTTCCCTATGTTGTGTCAATGTGTCTATTTGAATTGGTGTTGGTGTGAGTGGTGAGCTGAATTGGTGAGTGTGATAGGGTGAGATTGGTGAGCAGAGGCTACGGCCTAATTTTAATGTGGTGAGCTGATTAATATACAATGGTGAGATCATGAATTTTAAATGATGAATTGCTTGGACTTGGTGTGTTGTAATGCATTCCCATAGCATCTCATGGACATATGCATTATTGGTGAGCAGAGGCTACGGCCTAATTTTGATTTGGTGAGCAGAGGCTACGGCCTATTTGTATTGGTGACGGATCCGACATGCATGTACCCGTGGAGTTTGGGTTGCATTACATACATAATCATATATTATATAGTGCCGTTTGGAATTTAGTATGCTGATGTGAATGTTTCCTATTGTTATGAATTGGTGTGCCTGGTTTCCTTTTCCTATGCAGTGCTTAATTCTCATATGTTATTATTTATGAAAAGAGACTCACCCTACTGCTTTTATGTTGCTTCTTATGTCGGCAACGTGCAGGTAATAGCGAGTGAAGGATTTCTTATGCCTTCGTCTGGTAGGAAGTGTCACGCTCTGATACGTAGCACCAGGGGGGGGGTGTCATTATGTTTATGTTTTATTTTCCTGAAACTGTTAGTTTTCATTGGTGATGTATTGGCTTTAATTTTGAACTGATTATTATTCCGCTGCTGATGGTGATTGGATTTAGTTGATGCGAACTAAACCTTTTCCTTATGGTGTTATGTATCTTGATTTTTATGGAGTAAGTGTAGCACTCACTTTAATTGTTTTCAAAAAAAAAAAAGAGACTCTGATTTTATTAAAAGTAAAGTTATTAGAAAAGGGGTGTTACATTAGTGGTATCAGAGCAGTTCGGTCTGTCCGGCCAAGTCGTCTTGTCATAGTGTCTTATGACAAA
>JAZGSX010000156.1:0-25000 GCA_039519185.1 Astragalus membranaceus
GGAATTTTCTGTGTGTAAAGATGCTGTGTTTCAGTGTCTGTTTTGCCTCTTTGGTGTATGTCTGTGTATCTTTTCTGTATGTCCCCTTAGACCTAGGATTGACTGTTTATTTATACTGAAAAACTAGGGTTGGCATTTAATTGGTTTTTGACTGGTTTGACTGGGCTTTTGCAGGTCTGATAATGTGGGCTTGCTGAGCAATCTTGGAGAGCAAGAACAGCCCCAGAGATTTGCTGATGCTGCTCCCTTTCTATTTTCGTTTTTTGTTTTTTTTTTGTATTTTTGACTATTGTTTTTTTTGCATCTTTGGGACAGTTTGGACTCTAAACACTCCTAAATTGTAAATAAAATAAAATTTGATTTTTTGACATTTTTGGACTCAAAACAAATTAAATAGACAAAATAAAAATAATAAAAGAAGTTGAGCCAAATACAAAAGCGAAATCGGGCCCAACTAGACAAATGCGCTAGAACGAGGCTCAAATAGAACAAATAGGCCCGCTAACTGATAAACACTAAAAATTAACTAGGAACCACGTTCGTGGGCCCAACTCAAAATGATAAGCCCAATTTGTATATGTGTAGGCCCAATAACCCAACTGTTGGCCCAATTACGCAAATGGCATCTTAACGACACCCGCATGACACCGACACGCGTTAACAGGACTCGAGACTTGCAAAAAAAATGCTACCTAGTAAATTAAAACGCTATTAACAGGAGCTCGGACAAAATTGGGGTATAACAGCTGCCCCTCTTTAATTGGATTTTACCAAGAAATATGAATTGCGCGAGACATATTTCGAAGGTAAAATAGAAATAAAAAATTCAGAAATTATACCAATTTTGTCCATTTGGAGAAACCCGAATTTCCCCTTTTTTCTTTTGTTTTTGGAAAGATAGACACTTTCGTGTTGATGCGAAAACAGTAAATGAACACTGACGTGCAAACAGAAAAGGTAAAATGGGCACTTGCGTGCAGGCAGAAAAGTAAAATGGGCACTTGGCGTGCAGACAGAAAAGGTAAAATGGGCACTTGGTGTGCAAAAAGCGGTAAATTGCCCAGGCTGCCTAAAACCTGTAATCCTTAAACGAACTCTTGACGAATCCGAGTTTGCACGTGGCTTTGAGGAGCACGCTCTTCCTGTTGGTCTTTCGAGCGACCGGGGGGATCGTTATCAGCTCCGGAACTGATATACTGATCAATGCACGGCGTCCACTGTATCTTAGGCTCGATACAACTATTCCGTTGCGCCTCGCATGGGGCTGCGGTCCATCGCATTGCTCGTACACGATGTGAGACCTCTCTTTTACGCGCTTGGGCGCTCTCTTTTCTTTCGCGCGCTTGGGCGCTCTCTTTTTGTGCGCTTGGGCGCTCTCTTTTCTTTTCTTTGCGCGCTTGGGCGCTCTCTTTTCTTTTTCTTTTCTCTTTGTTTTTTCTTCTCTCTTCTATTTCTCTTTTCTCTTTCTCTTTTTTTTTCTTTGTTTCTCTCTTTTCCTTTTCTTCTGAACTCCCAACTCGGGGGAGCATTTTCTGGATTCTGAGGGCGAGGGCTAACACCGAAGTGCTCATCCTCTCTCTGTACTTGCAGCTGAAAATGAACAAATGCATGCAATGCAAATGCCATGATTGCTATTTTCTTTTTCTTTTCCTTATGATGGATGTAATGCAAATGTCTGAATTTCTCTTTCTTTACTTTATTATTATTATTATTATTATTATTATTATTATTATTATTATTATTATTATTATTATTATTATTATTATTATTATTATTATTATTATTATTATTATTTTTTTTTTTTTTTTTTTCTATGTCTGATGAGTGCATGATTTTATGCTTGGTGAATGTAATGCATGGCTTTATTTGTTTTATTGCTCTTTTGCTTTTCTTCTCTTCTTTTCTTTTGCTCTTTTTATGAAGTGCAGGTATGCGAATGCAAAATTTCGGTGTTTGATGATATGTAATGAAATGGCAGATGACATGCAATGGAAAACTTTTCCTTCTTTGCCTTTTTCTATGAAATGGGAATATTGCTATAAAATGATGAATAACATGAAATGATGAACGCCATGGGATGTTTTAGCTTTCTTTTCTTCTATGAGATGCAAGTATTGATGTGATGCAACTGTATTGCTTTGATGTTTGATGGGATGATGAGTTTTTGGTTCTTTTTGTTTTATGGAACGCAAACATTACTATGATGTAGACGACACTGAATGTTTTTGTTTGTTTTCTTTTTTTGGCATAGGGACCTTAGGATTCTTGAGTGATCAATTCAAGTGTCCTATCGTGATGACTATTTCGAATGTACATTCGACTTAGTCTCCTATCTATTGAAGATGATTTTGTATTTTGAAACTTGATTTGATGTCTGATGCAATGATGATGAATGCTTTTTCTTCTTTACTATTTTCCTCTATGAAATGCAAGTATTAATATGGTGCAACTGACGTGAAACGTTTTTCTTTTTGCTATGTGATGAATGCACAAAAAGTGAAGATGCAAATGTAATGCTTTGATGCATATGCTATAATGAATAGATTGAGATGCCTAGATGCATGAGGTAGACATTTTTGTGATGATGAGATGCGAGACTTTGAATGCAAGGAATTGAGATGATTATTGACCATTCTGTTGAAAAATTGAATTTGATTCAAACTCCGGTGTTCTCAAGGTTTTTATTTACAAACAACCTCACTTGTTTTCTCCTTCTTTCCATGATGACTGAATTTTAGATATCACGTAAACAACTTGTGTTCTCTCTTTTTGAAGCATTGTCTAGTAAGCATGCATAAGAGTGCAAATGTGAATGAATGAGTCAGTTAACTTGGAATTGGTTTAGGGCATGGACATTTACGGCAAGTGAAGGAATGGCAGACATGGTTATTGCCGAAGCTCATGAGGGATCTAGAGATACAAGATTTCCCCAATTGAGGTCTTTGATGAGTGAATAGCTTGCCCCTGTCTAGTGGTGACAACAACTAGGGGTGTAGAAGATGATGAATTGGGAATGCTTCGGCTTTTGAAATGAAAGGTGGAGCAAAAAAGATTTTGTCTCGACCCATAAAGTTTGATGTTGCCCCAGTCCTAACAAGGACAAAGCTGCCCCAATTAGAATGACAAGGCCTTGTTTAGGATAGTGAGTTGAGAGATTGTCCCGGTGAGGTTTTATAGGAATGAATGAGATGAAGGAATGGGAACGCACTTGCCCCCCTTTTGGAATGACATTTCAAATGGTTTCTTTGAGTGAAGTTGTGAAAGGTGATAGAGTTATGGTGATAGTTATGAACTGAGGGTGATATATGAATGGGGTGGGCAATGAACAAACCTCCCCAAAGTTGAGTGGAGTGAGATATGAAGGGAATGCCCCCTAGTACACACTTTTGGTTTTCTTTAAGAACAACCCAAATGCAATGAAAGTTTTGACTTTTTAATATGAGGAGAGGCCCCACTTGGTGACCACTAGACCTTGTTTTAATGCAACATGAATGCATCTTGGAGTGCAAGTCCTTCTCCTTTTTTACCAACTTTCTTTTTTAATTGTTTGTTTTTCTTTTTGAGCAGCTTTCTTTTTTCTGCTTGTTTGTTTTTTTTTTGAGCACACACGTCGTAGATAGATAAACTTATTTGTCCTAAGATTAAAACTTGAGAGAACAAAAGCAATTAGTCATTGATCAGAATGGACTTTTTAGGGTTGTGATGTGGGGAAGGGGATGATTGAGCTTAATAAAGTGTTTGGGGTTGATGGGAGGATGGGTCTCATTCAGCGTTGGCCGATGGTCAATGGTTTTATGAAGGGAATAGTTACTAGGTTTGATGAGGTGTTCGGGGATGGTTGTACCCAATGAGGTGTTTGAAGGCTTTATGAAAGAAGAAATGGTTAAACCCAATGAATTGAGGGCTTTTTTGAAAGGAGAAATGATTGAACCCATTGAATTGAGGGCTGTTTTTTTAGAAGGGGAAATGTTTGAACCCATTGAATTCGAGGGCCTTTTTGGGAGGAGAAATGATTGAACCCATTGAATCTGAGGGCCTTTTTGGAAGGGGAGCTCTTATGCTTCATGGCAAAATGTATTGACTCTTAACTTATACCCCTTTTGTCTTCCTTTCTTTGTTTTGGGATTCCCCTTTTTGAAACTTTGTTATTCCCCTCCTTTTGTGAATTTCCTTTCCTTTTGACTTGGGTGAAAATGATATACCATCTTTGAGGTGGAATTAACCCTCGTCTAGAGTGATGGGGATATCTTGGGCTTTTCTTGGCTTAAGATGGGTAACAAAGGGTATTTTTGTGATTTTGAATCTTTGGCTTAAGAGGGGTAGGAAATGGACTTTCTGGGATTTTAGGTTCTTGAGGGCATGGAGAGATGGCCAAATTTCAAATCCCGATTGCTTATTTCTGTAAGACTTAACTTTAGGACAGTAATTTATCTATCTTCATGTGTTTGCTCTTTTGCCCTAATTTTTGCCTGGACCGCTCTTTGCGAGTTTTCAATCCACCGGGCGCTCTTTTTTGCCTAGGCTGCCCTTTGCGGGTTTTCAACCTAGCGAGCTTATTTTATCTTTTTATTTATTATATATTTTTTAGAAGGATTTGCACTAAAGGAACATGATACCGACAAGGAAAATTAGTGATCCCAGAATTGCCCCAGCATGGAGGACTTAAAGTGTTAGTGAGAATGAACCAAAAAGTCAAGTATGCACTGATGGGAGAGAATATGCGCTTTATGGGCGGACGGGGTGGGATTAGACTTGGATGGGGAATGATGATAAATGAAGGAAATTGACTGACTCAAACAAGAGAAACTGCACGTGGCATGCATGCTTACTAGAAGAACGCTTCACAGAGAGTTAACATTGGTTAAAACATGATATGAAAACCCCTTTTTTTTGATGAACTGTTTCAGTCTTTTATCATGGAATGGATGAGATGTAATGTCTTTTTTTTTTGAAGGAAATGCAAATGAGCTATTGATGTGAAAAACTGAGTGCCTTGGAACACCTTGAGTTTGCAAATGAGTGAGGGTAAACTTTTCCAAAAAGGAAAGATTACTTTGCAAGAACATCTCGTCTCTCATCACAACATTTTTGTTGTACGCAATGCATGGTTGAAAACATTATGATGTATACACGATGAAAATGAAATGCATGAAAGCATATTCACTTGAAAAGTGTGATTATTCTAAAAGTTTTTTTTTTCTTTTTGATGCTTTCTTTTTATGCAAGACGAAATATGAAATGCCAATGCATCTTTGGATGATGAATGATGCAAGAATGATGCTTCTTCCCAAAATGATTTTTATAGAGGCAAGACAAGATATGAAATGCCGATGCCCCCTTTTTCTTTTGAATGATGAAAGGTGCAGGAATGATGCTTTTTTCTAAATGATGATTTTTTTTTAGAGGCAAGACAAAGTACGAAATGCCAATGCCCCTTCCTTTTTTGAAAGATGCATGTATGGAGGAATGATGTATTTGAACTAAAGTGATGAGGTTAATGAAATGATGCATGAATGCTACATTTTGAATAAATTTGATGATGACTTTTGTTCATGATTATGAATGAGATGCTTTCTTGTTTTCATTTTTTTTTGTGCAATGAAATGCATGATACTCACAATGATTTTTTTTTTTAAAAAATGCGTGGAAAGACATGATCTTTATGGAAATGCATGCAAAATGAGAGGTTAATGTATTATTTTTTCATGATGTGTGAAAAAAGACAACAACAATGCATGTGAAAAATAAGATGAAAACATTTTTCGAGTTTGGTGACTGAAATTTTGGGAACATCACCTCATATAGCCCGGTAAAAGAAAGGACTATGATGATTTTTTGAAAGTTTTGCTTTTTACCCTTTTTTTTTTGAAAGGTTGTTTTAGGTATGATGATGATGCTCTATGTGTATGCAGGATAAATGAAAGGGTTTTTATTGGCAATAATTCAAGCTCTTTTTTTTTTTGGAAAATGCGGGCCGTACGTTATTTCGTATGAACCGGTAAGGGAAAGGCTACAACGGTAACCCTTTCTTCTTTTCTTCTTTGAAAATCTTTTTCTTTTTTTTTTCGTAAAAATGATGGCGTGAGGCAACCAATTTTCGTTACTCTGAGTAACTTGCATGAAACATTGAGTGGATCCTGACTCAATACTTCACGCAATATACTGAAATGCTTCGACATTTGGTTAACTCAAACTTATTCTCTTATTTGAAAACAAACCTCACTTGATAGGCTCAAAGTGCCCCGATATCGTAGAGTAACATCTCAAATTTGTAGTGCACAAACAAATTTGAGATATTACCCTTCGTCATTTGAAGACGCACTTTTACTCATTGAGCTTTTACATGAAGAGCTTTTGTATTTTTCTTTGTTTACAGAAGATGTATGCATTGGAAACTTTTCATTTTTTTCTAGTTTTGGAACATGATTTTAAAAATTATTTGGAGATGCAAATGATCTATTATAAAAAGGTTTTAGAAAGGATGTGCTTGACGGGGTATGACCCGCTCCTACGTATCCCCATTGTAATGAGGAATCAAAGCTTACGTAGTTCTACTGGAGACCCTTTGTAACACCCCGAACCGGGAACCGGGGGGTAACCGAGCCGGTCAAGGTTTTGGATCGGCCATGCAGCAAACCGGTGGGAACCGGTGTGACTCGGCCGGTTTTTGGAAAAACCGGTGACCCGGTGACCCGGCTCGAACCGGACCAGGTTGTGCATTTTGTTTTTTTTTATCAAATCTTTGAACTGTAATTGGGAGGGGCCGCGCGAACGCATGCCCCCACTAGTGATTGCCATCTAGTTAAGTATGTTTCCCATTGACATACGCCTTGCTTTTATATCTCATTCTCCTCCCTGTTCCGTTCATTCTATGCGATGTGGGACTATTTGTAAACTACTTAAAACAAAAGAGACTCAAAAAAAACCTCAACAGAATGCCATTAGTGGGGTTTGAACCCCTGACCTGTTGAAAGCAAATGCTGAGTGCTACCATGAGGCTACCAATCTTATTGAGGATATTATTTATTTCAAATATATATAATTGGTACCTCTTTTCCAAAAAGTCAAGTACGCTCATCCTCATGGCATTAGCTTGTAATATTAATATTATTTTTCAACAAACTTATTTAATATTAAGTATTTTTTTAAAGATTTATTTAATATTAAGTTGTTAACTTACGAAATTTGTTCTAAACTTTTATTGAAGCATGATATGAACTTTAAAATTTATTTAATATATACCAAGCAAATAAAAATAAAATACGCATGGTGTGTAATTTTAGCAAATTAAGTTTTACAAGTATGAAATATATAGGTCCTGAAAATTTGGGAATTTTTTATATTTTAGTAGATATAAAATAAACATAGTTATTAATTTTACAGGGACGAAATTTATATTATATACTATATAGGTATTGACAATTCTCGAAATAGAGACCGGGTCCGAGTCATCCGGTCCCGGTTTTGGTCATGCGGTTCAACTGTCGACCCCTCGGTCCGACCATTGACCCAGTGACCCGGTACCTTCACCGAGTCGGTCACCGGTCCGAGTTTTAAAACATTGGTTTCACCCTAAGGACTATGTTATCCTATGTCTAGGACTTAACATGGTTTTAACACAGTTTCTTTATTAAACAAGTTTAACAAAGCCTTTATTAAAACACTCACCCTTATTAGTCTTGATTTCTAATTATAAACCATGTCTGTGAATATAACTGTACTTATTGTAAGAGATAAACCTTAAAATAAGATGGATGTAGTATAACACAAGACCCAAAATGCTACAACACTTAAAAGCATAATAAATTACTCAAAAGATCATTATAAGTTTAGAACATCTCAACTAAAGGAATTTAGCTCATGTTACTCATTATATAATAGAGAGAATCTGTAAGGAGCATGATAACATGAATCATATAAAAGATATCAATAGGGTAGAAGTTACACAGATTGATGTTCCTTTGCATGAATTCTGATTGAGGCAGAAGCACTGATTCCTTCGTCTATCTATGAAGAAGTGGAGGAAGAGGGTGTCACTTCCTTCCTCACCTTCTTACAACTAACTAGTAAATAAAATGCAAGAATTGAAACTACTAAAATATAAGTAAAGTGTTTGATCTACATATTATCAAGTGAGATATGCGATGCTCTTCAAGTGAGAAGTGGGAGCCCTTTTTATAGCCTTGGAGATTTCCTTTGCTTGAGGGTTTGCTTGAAGACCAAGTTAACCTAAGGAGGCTTAACCATGGTTGCTTTTTCTGATCTTTAGATAAGGAGATTGAGTTCAGCACATTTCCATAAGAAGAGGTCCAATTATGTAAGGCCATATGTCTTTAGGTGAATAGCCTTTCATGATGATGTTTATGGTGGGCGCCTCCATATGCATGTGGCCATGTGCTCCATGTGAATTGTGACAAAGCATGATGTCATAGAAGTTTTGGAGAAGAGGTATGATTTGAGGTGCTTCCATTGTGGGGATATAAATCTTCAGCACAGGATGGTGCAGAAGCACTAAGTGCAGAAGCATTTGTGGTGCAGAAGCATTAAGTGCAGAAGCATCGTGGTGCAGAAGCATCATCTGTAGGAAAACTAAACAAACACATCAAACATACCAAAAATATATACAAAATGCTTTATTCATCACATAATTCCTAGGATGTTGTTATTTTACTAATATTACTATATTTAACACACTTTGTACTTGAGTTTCAAGCAATTTGTTGCGTTTAGAAGTATAAATAACTCTATATAAATTAGAGTTATCACACCCCGAAACTTAAATCATTGCTTGTCCTCAAGTAATGACAAAAAGAAATTCAAGTAGGTTTTTCAAATTAAAGAAGAACAGCTCAGCTTATATCTTTTCAAAAAGTGAATTTGCATTTTTATGAACTTCATTTTTCAGAACATTTTGTGCTTTTGAATTCCCTAAACATCCAAAGTTATTAAAACTCAATTGTGTGAGTGTGTGCCCCACTGAGATCCAATCAGTTCCAAAACTAAGTGAAAAGTTTCTCTTTAACTTTTGGGAAATTTTAGATCATGTTTGGTCAAAACAAAGATGTTTCAAAACATAGACTAGACTAACAACATCTTCAAGATGTGGGGGGCTTTAAGTACAACTAAGGACTTTGATTGAGCATTTCAAAACTGTTGAGTCAATGCACTATACTTATTTTTGGTGGTTCTTTTCGTTGGTGCAGAAGCACTGTTAGTGCAGATGCACTGAATATTTTTGTGAAGTGCAGAAGCACTGACTTTTTGTAACGGTGCAGAAGCACTTGAGTGCAGCTGCACTTGACACTACTTTTCATGGTTTGTAGCATGTATTTCCCTCATCACTGACCTCCTTATGCATACTTTTTTCTTTGGTTTTTCTTTTCTTCTTTTCTTTTCTTTTTCTTTCAAACCAAATGCACTACTAGAACAGGTTTAGTTTAATGATTTGGGTTTATATGGCTAGCTCATAATATTTTGGCTCTTTTGTAGTGTATTTTGGTAACCTTTTGTATTGACTCTTCTAAGCTTCTTATACTCAGCCTTAGTATTCATGGAAATTCCCCCAAACTTATTTCTTTGTGCTCTTCTATATTTTTAATAAAAATTTGTTTTTGACCTTGGTTTTCTAAAAAATTCTTTTTGTATCAAATAATTTTTCATATAGCAAGGTTCTTTTCAAAATTCAGTTTTGATGTGTCAAGGTAATAATAAAAATTGGTCATTTTGAGGAAAACAAGGCTTTCTTTTCTTTTTCTTTCATTCATCATTAAAACTTAGTTCAAAGAATGCATTTAGCTAAGTTTTGTAAAAAAGATCTCAAGCTGATCATGCTTCAAAAATTCTCAAATCTTACTTTGACATAAAAACAATTTGATGCAATTCAACAGGTTTGTGTGACTGATGTTTTTGTAAAACAATTTCCTGAAAAAATTTCAAAAGAAACTTTGTTGATTGTGTAATACCCCCAATTTTTTCGCTAATTAAATTATTTGACGTGAAATTATATTGAGTGATTTATTTAGTTGGTTGAAAGCTAATTAAATTGAAATTGACTTGCTTGGATAATAAATTAATTCAATTGAGTGTCTAGTTGAGTTAAGCTCATCAAATTTAGGGTACTTAAAGCTGTTAGGAGTTATGAGGAATAGGATGGGTAAGTGAGGGACAAAACTGTCTTTTAACATGGCTTATATTTAAACCATTCTCCAGCTGAAATCCAAAAGAAAAACACTTCTTTCTTCATTCTACAAAATCTGAAACAGCATATAGAGAGGGAGGGGACGTGAGGAAGAAGGGAAAGGGAGGAGAGGATCTAGTCTCAACCATCATGCATGCCTCATCTATCAACATATTCTGAATCAGCTCCCTATTTCCTTTCCATTGATGCCTCTTTCACAAACGGGTTCAGCCCTGATCATCTCACTTCACCCAGCCATGCAAATTCGAGTTTGAGGGAGAAGAAGGGTTCAACAGAAAATTCTGGGTAAAACCCGTTTTACCCACCTTCAGTGTTTCGTTTGTATCTCCCTGTACTGACCTCTGATTCAGTTGATTTTTATTTATTTGGAAACTAGACAGAAAATGCTCCAGTTTAGACCCAAGAATCATCCGATTTCACTAAGAATGTAGGGAGATATCACCTTCCTAAGTTTCGTTTCCAGAATCAGCATCAGTCTTGACCCAGCTTCATTGTTTCGGTTGTAACTCTCTGGATATAGGATGCATGTGTTTGAAACCTCCACCTTCAGAAACTAGAGAAAAATCCCTTCACCATAGGCTCTCGTTTTGCTAAGTTTGGTTGAGATTTGAGTAAGTTACGCTCGTTGCAAATTGGCGGTTTGTTGCTGGAAGTAGCTGGAGCGGATTCGTGATTCTCCGTTCGTCCGTATTCGAGAAGTTTCGGCGTCGGGAGTATCGTCGTCCCGAAAAGGTGAGTTCTAATACTCATTAGGATTTTTGTCAGCCTCTTCATTTTAATTGAGTTGCGAATTTGTGAAATTCTGGTACGAAACCGTATTACGAAAATGCCGTTTAAGTTATGGAACCGTTAAAACTGCTGGACTGATTTATAATTGAACTGCTGGACTGATTTATAATTGAATTGCTGGACTGAATTGTGATTGTTTTGGACTGTTGTTCCTTGATGAAATTATGTGTTAGTGGCTGAATTGGTTGCTGTTTGGATACTTAAATCGTTGCTAAGTTCACTGCGTAGAGTCATTCTGGATAGGTTCGGTTTTCTGGTAACTGGGAATGTGTTACAAGTTGAAAAATTATAAAACTCAGCATTTTAGAAACTAGACTGAGGGCATGTCATTTTGGCTTTGGAATGGTTGCATTTGGACTTGTGTAGCTCAAGATACGAGCATCACAAGTTAGGGTAGAATCCTGGAGACAATCTGAGGATAGGTTCAGTTTCTGGGCATCTGGGGATGATATAGGTATCCAAAAATTATTTGGTCAATTGTTCTAGAAACTAGACCGAATGCTTGTCAATTTGGTCCTGATTTGGTTGAATTTGGAATTGTGTAGCTCAAGATATGAGCATTACAAGTTAGGGTAAAATTCTGTGAAATTTCGCGTCGCGGCCCGTGGCCATCGCGTCGCGACCTCCCTTAAAATTTGTAGCGCAAAACTTTCTGTCATTTTTTCGCGTCGCGACGGTAGGTGTTCGCGTCGCGACGGTTTGCAGGTTTCACTAAAAAGTCCCTAAACTTGTTTTCACCATAACTTTTGATCCGGTGGTCCGATTTCAGTGTTCTCAGATGCGTTGGAAAGATAATAAAAAGGCCTAACTGAATATGTAATAAAACTAGTGCTATTATCTTGTTGTGGCTATGACTGAAGTGGTAGTGTCGATCGGGAAGTAATTAGGGATCGGAACGGAATGATACGATAAATGATAGTCACGCACGGATCGTGTGTATGGGCGCATGAGTCGTGCGTGGTCTTCGGGTTGCCTATTCTAAAAAGTGTTTTAAATCATTCCGAACGATTCCAATTGCTTTCTAATCCCTCCTTCCACCTTCCCCAATGTTTCTATAATTGAATTGCCCTGAATTGAGTGGTAATTGACTGTGATTGGATCCAGGTTATATTAGTGTCATGTGATTGGTTATGTCTGGATTATGTTCAGGTGCAGTGAATGCTCATGTGATTGACCATTGGTTTCATTTTATGACTGTGTGATTGAGTATGCTTTCAGGTTAGGCTCAGTGATTGAGCAGTTTTCATTGTTCATTGTTATTGTATATTGTATATGCATCATTGTTAAGGCTCAGTGATTGAGCACAGTTCATTGTTAGGGTGACGACCCTATTTCAGATTAGTGTGCTGGGGGAGAGGAAGTCATGATCCTTATGAACCTAAGCTCCATTAGGGACCCACTAGTGATTAGTGGGGACGGGTTCACCGGAAGCTTATTATGCCAAGTGACCGGTGACACGCTAAGAATCATTGTTAGGCTCAGTGATTGAGCATAGGTCATTGTTAGGCTCAGTGAATGAGCATAGTTCAGCCACATAGTCAACTTTGAGTACTATGAGTTTTAGATAATGAATCAAGCATAATTGAACCGAGAGAATTAGTAAGGGGTCGCGATAGAACTCACTGAGACAAGTTGTCTCACCCAATCCATTGTTGTTGTTTTTCAGTTAAGCAGGGAAAGTTGAAGACCGCGAGGCACGGCTATGAAGATGCTTGAGGAGCAGCCGCTATCTTTATTTCTTTATGTCTCATATTTCAGTTTCCCTTGTATCTCTGTATTTTGTATTCAGTATCTTAAGACTACTCGATTGTACGACTTATGTATTTCAAGTTGTAAATCGCTTCCGCAGACTTTCGGTTTTGAGTATTGAACACTAGTTGAGGGTGTAAGGACCGACTTTATTGATATGCAGTTTAGTTATTTTAAGCACGTTTGATGAGTGATTCATCGAAGTTTAGTATGTGTTCAATATGTTAAAAGGAAAGTCACTCTGATGTATGCCAATAGTGCGCTTCGGTAATTTCTACAAGATAGAAATTAACAGGGTGTTACAGATTGCATCACAGTTTTTGAAAATAGCTATACTATATTTTGCATATAAAAGGAAATAACAAAACTTAGACATGCATACTTACTAAAAACATATCAGCACATGCATATAGTAGATTAAAAGTGTTTTTCTCCTCCCCAACTTAAAGTTGAGCAGTGTCCTCACTGCTCTAAGTTGAGTTAGAAAAAGTAATTTTTGTTTCAAAATGGGGAGGGGGGTTAATACATGTGGGATACGAATAGAACATAAAAAGTACTTATAAAATAACAACATGGAAGAGTTTACTCTTTCTTGGCACCACTTTTGATTCTGGAGCTGGTTCTGCTGGGCATGTGTCTTGGCACCACTTTTGATTCTGGAGCTGGTTCTGCTGGGCATGTGTTTGACCTTCTGTTTCTTCTTCTTTGCCCCTTCAACCTTTGGTGCTTCTGCACCAAGTGCATCTGCACCAACCTCCTCTGTTGCTGTTTCTGTAGGTGCAGATGCACCAGGTGCTTCTGCACTGATTTGTTCAGCAGTAGTTCTGTCTTCTGTTTGTTCTGGTAGTTGCTCAAGTGTAGCCTCAGCTTCTTTTGGTTGGTCTTTCTCCTTCTGTGGGTCCTCCTTTTCAGCTTCTTCTCCTTGTGCTTTGTTGTATTCTGCACCTTCCAGTCCTTGACTTTCCTTCACACTGGTTTCAACAGCTTTCTTGAAGAATTTCTGGGTGTTGCCCAGTTCTTCTCTTTTCTCCTGTGCCAGCTCTTCCAGCACCAGTTTGACAGTATCTTCTTTGTTCTTTGGTATGATTGTCACAACTAGAACACCTTGAGATGCATCTGCACTAGGTGCAGAAGCATCAGTTGCTGGTTGATCTTTTTCTTCAGGGCTGGCTTCTTCTTCTTCCATTGCTTCCTCTTGAATAACCTGCAAAGTTTGTTTCTCAAAAATAATGTTAGAAGTTTGTGTGGCTGGTTCTTGTTCAGGTTGGCTTTCTTGGAAGATGGTTGGTGGTGATGATGACTGTGGAATGGGTGATGGTGGAAGGGTAGGTGTCTTTCCTGTGGAGGGTGATGTTGATTTTTCTGGTTGGGGGTGGGTTGGTGGAGTGACTTGGGTGAGGAGTGGTTCTGCTTGGGATCCAGCCTCATATTTCTTTCTTACAATTTCCCCCATGCTCATATTCTCTTCCTTTTCCTCCCCACTTTTGTCTGTACTTTCAGTGGTATCATCATCCTCTTCATCTTCATTTCTCTCCATTTCCTTCACCATTCTTGTCAATGTCTCATCTTCATCAGTCTCAACTAGTCCCTCACTCAGTAGTTCTTCCTCTTCTTCATTCTTTTTCTTCTTCCCTTTCTGTTTCCTGCCGGTCTCCTTCTTTCTTTTCATTACTTTTTTCTTTTTCTCTTCACGCTCTTCCTTCTCTTCCTCCTTTTCTTCTTCTTTTTCCTCCTCTTCTTCTTGTTCTGGGCTCTGAAAGACCCATGTTGGGAACACTGGGGTTTCTATCTGGGTTGGTACCTGAGATATCTCCATTAACCTAAGTTGTAGCCACTCATGCTGTTCTTGCTGATATTTCCAAACTGCCTGGTGCTTCTGCACTAAGTGCTCCTGCACCAGGCTAGTTTCTTCAGTTTTAATTTTTGTTCTTTCTTTCATCTCAGCAGACAGTGGGCCTGGAGGATATTTTCTTTGCTTATGTTCCTCAGGACTGATATCCACCCCTTGTTTCATACATAGTTCAGTGATTAAGCATGGGAAAAATAAAAATCCTTCCTTTCTTGCTGCACAATCTAGGATCTGTTTATTGATAATTTTCCCTATATCCACATTTTTGTTTGCTAAGATTGCATCCAATAGGATCAATCTATCTTTTGACAGTGTGTATGTGTGGGATGTAGGGAAAATAGAACAATCAATGAACAGATACCAGTTGCCTAACTCAGGGATTAAGTATCTGTTTTTTAATTTGAATTCAGTATTGGAGATCTTATCCCACTTGGAGTTTTTCACAGCAATCCTAGACTTGACTCTTTCCATCTCCTTCTTACCATAGTTCTCTACTTTTTCTTTGAAATCAGTCCCAGAATAGACTAGATTATAGTGAGTATTGATTCTATCAGCACTAAAATAAACTTTTCTACCTCTTATCACAGAATGATCATGCATGTTACCTTGTTTGTTGCCTTGAGTTCCAGAGTAGAATTCCCTGACAACCTGCTCCAGATAGAAGGCTCTGTGTAACATCCTCAAAATAATTAGGCGAATTAATCGGATGTTAATCCAATTGGAATAATTTAGTACTTGACTGGTAAATTTATTGAGTGCTAAAATTATTTATTGGATGTCATTAGATCGTTAACCGGATAATACGGGTCAAGGAAGTTTCGAAATCGAAATAAGGGATTAGATCAATGTGGTAATTGGACCACGCTACCACTTATTTATTAATTAAATAAGTATGTGTGTGTGTGATAAATAAAAGAAGAAAGGAAAGAAAGAAGAGGATACGAACAGAAGAGAAACAGAGGAAGAAAAGAAGAGAAGGAAAAGAGAAAGAAGAAGAGGAAAGAAGAAAAGAAAGGAAGAAGAAGAGGAAACCCCATCCCCCCAAAATTCAGCACAATCACCATCTCCCTCTCCTCTACAAAACCCTATAACTTGGTAAGATTCTCTTCAATTTTTCCCCCTTCTCATGACCTACGAATTTCTAGGGGTTTTTGGAATTGATTTGTTGAAATATTGAGTTGTGAGATGAAATTGATAATGGAAACGTGATTAGGAACGAAGCCAAGAGCGGTGGAACGCGTTTGGGAATTCGAAACGAAGTTAGGAGCGGTTCGGTGTTGTTTGGGTTCGATTCGGCGATTTCGACAAGTCGGTGATTTCGGCTCGGCAACGACTCTCGCTTCAAGGGTGAGTTTTACTCACGTTTAGGTTTATTCCGTTTTGGTATGATTAGTTGTGTCGGTTGATTTCGAGAATTTTGAGTCAAAAACCGTTATTTCGAAAAATATCGTTTTTGGATGAGAATCCGTTTAGATTGAATTTTGATTGAATTGCTTGATTGTTTGATGTTGATTGGACTGGAATATTGTCTGGTATGATCTGTTTTCGAGTTAGGAATCGATTGGAGCGAGTTTCGGATTAAACGGAAAGTGAATTTTCATGAAAATGGCTATTTTTACAATGCTGTCAAAGACGCACGACCCGTGCGTCCCAGGGGCACGACCCGTGCGCCTGGTTCGGTTTCAATTCTAAAAAATGCTTAACAGGGCGCACGACCCGTGCGTCCTAGAGGCACGAACCGTGCGCATACGCACGACCCGTGCGTCTCAGGGGCACGACCCGTGCGCATGCTTCTGTCCAAATTTTTTAAAGTGCCCTAATTGATTCCGTTTCGATTCCAATCATCTCCTAATCCTTTCCTAACCCTTATATAATGATATTAGGCTTATGACGCCATGATTTTGGGTGTGTTACAAAGGGTTTTATAAAACGCTTTTTGATGTCTAAACCGTTACGAGGAACCGAATAATAGCATACGTGTGCGGATACGTTTTATTGATAACTAATGGACTATGAGTCCTATGTGGTAAAGTAAAAATTTAATGAACTAAATGTTCATATGATTGTGGATATATATGTTATATCGAGTTTGGGTGACGACCCATGTTGACATACTAGGCGGGGAAGTCATGAACCCTTACCCTAGGCTCTGTGCCATTAGGAAACACTATTGGTTATGGGGTTCGCCGGGATTAGCAAGTGGATTGCAGTCGGTGTTGTGTCAAAAGTTTGTGCTGCGTTCATCGGGATTAGCAAGTGGATTGCAGTCGGTGGTACGTAGAAAGGCCTAGGATATTAGTTCATCGGGATTAGCAAGTGGATTGCAGTCGGTGTCCTACTAGATCGAAGCCTTATTGTATGGTACACCGGGATTAGCAAGTGGATTGCGGTCGGTGTCGTGTCAAACCTTAAAAATGTTTTAAACGGACCGAGAGTGTTAGTAGGGGTTCCGGTAGAACTCACTGAGATTGTATCTCACTGTTTAAATGTTGTTGTTTTACAGATAAACAGGGACAGAAGAAACCTCAGAGGCACGAGTAGGTGGCCCCGGAAGAAAAATGATGACTTAGCTTTATGTTCAAGTTTATTTTCCTTCTGTTGCCTATGTATTACAACACTATGGCATTAGTGTTTTGTTTATCTTTTTCCGCTTTCTTGTATGACTCTGACTACCATAGTGCTGACAGTTTATGGTCTGAGTACCGTATGGTCTTATCTGTACATAAGACGGTTATGTTATATTTCAGCAAAAATTTTATAATGGTATTCAGTGTCTAAGCAGGAAATTATTATCTCTGATGTTTATATTTTGGCACGCTTTGGTATTTTTACAAGGTAAATATACCGGGGTGTTACAGTTGGTATCAGAGCGATTCGACCTAGTCGGACTTAGCTTTTAGGGTCTTTGCTTTCTCCAGTCGTGATTTTCTTAGTATGCTATTAGACATTGAGCTTGATCAACTTAATACTTTGTGCATATTTCACAGAATCATGGCCAGAAGAGGTAGAGGCGTTCCTCCTCCTGTTGATCCAAACTTTGAATGGATGCAGAATGTCATTGAAAATCAGCAAAAGATGATGCAGGATATGTTGCAAATGCAGCATGACCAAATGGCTCTGCAGCAGCCCAATGTCCAACCTCATCAAGAAGATCCTAACCGGACATATTTCCAATTTCAAAAGATGAAGCCCCCGACTTACAAGGGTGGACCGGATCCAATGACTGCCTACTATTGGATTGATTCAATGGAGAAAATTTTTCAAACCTTGCAATGCGGGGAAGAAGAGAAGGTAATATGTGCGACAAATGTGCTTGATGAAGATGCCCACACCTGGTGGTGTAATGCAAGACAAATGATGGAACTCCAAGGAACTCCCCTAAATTGGGACAACTTCAAGGAATTGTTTCTGAAGCAATATTTCCCTTCGGTGAAGAAGCTGAGTAAACAAGCAGAGTTTGTGAATCTTAAGCAAGGTGATTTGTCGGTTGGGGAATATGCTGCGAAATTTGAAAGACTGTCTCAGTTCTA
This sequence comes from Astragalus membranaceus, assembly GCA_039519185.1. Lineage (NCBI taxonomy): Eukaryota > Viridiplantae > Streptophyta > Magnoliopsida > Fabales > Fabaceae > Astragalus > Astragalus membranaceus. Next base: position 18,116 of record JAZGSX010000156.1, read on the forward strand.
TGAGTTGGGAAGGTATGTGTCATACCCCAATTTTGTCCGGCTTAGGGCAAAACCCTAATTTTCAACCAAAAATAAATAAACCAAGTCTTAGCATTCATCCTAGAGGTTAGGAAGAGCATCATGCTTGCATCTTAGAAGTTTCAGAATGCATTTTAGGGTTAGAAAAGCATAGCATGGCATTTTAGAGCACTTTAGAGCATTTTTAGGGTTTCTAGGGTTTTTCTTAGTTCAAAGGGTATTTTGGTAATTTCGCCAAAAAGACTTATTTTCTCATCATGCATGCATTTCTAGAGTTTTAGGGTCATCCAAAGGGTCTCAGGATCATTGTTAGAGTGGAAATGAAGTTTAGAGCAAAATCAGGGTTTTTGGGACCAAAAGGGCATTTTGGTCATTTCACTAAAATAAATATTTTCTCAGTAAAAACCACTATGCATCTCTTGAGGAATTTATGTGGGTCCGAGTGAGTGGAGTTGTGCATTTTTTTTATGCATCATAGGAGTATTTTTGGCATGAAATTCGGTTTTTGAATAAAAGGGTAAAATGGTCATTTCCTTTGGAGTGGGGTCAACAAATCAATTTTGGGATTGGTGAGATCATAAAATTCAGAGCCCAATCATTGAATCATGGGATATGGCCCAAAATGGCAAGAATTTAGAAGAATTATCTAGAAGGGAATAAGGAATATCCCTTTGAATTTTGAAAGGTCAAATGTAGTACAATAGTACAAGTTGCAATTCCACTCACACTCTCTCCTTGGCTGCGAATTCCAGCCTCTTTTCCCCCATTTTGATTTATTTTATTGGTTGCAAATTGTATTTAAATCATGGCCTTCCATTCAAGTGCTAAATGCAATCCTCACCCTTCATTTGAATTAAAATGGCACTCTTGTAATAAGCTTCATGGAAAAATACAATTTTGTAATTGAACTTATCCTTCACCACCATCCTTAAGCTGCGCCCCTCAGCCCTCTCTCTCCTCACTTTGTGCTTTCTAATTGCCCCTAATCCATGTGACATTTGATCTTGACCCTTGGTTCAAAACTAAAATGCAATCTTAGAGCACAATGGAAATCAAATGACCTAGAAGCCCTTAATGATAAGTGAACACTATATATACCTTCATATGATCAGCCCACACATCCTCTTAGCCTCACTCTCCAGTCAAAAACCCTAGCACACCTCTCTTCTATCCAAGGCCGTAGCCCCCTCACCCCTTCTCATCCATTTTCTTTTCAACTTCCATCCACTAACTCACCTCAAACTCACTCCATATTCATATATCCTCCTCCTTTCATCCTTGATTCCACATTTACATCATCAAAGGGGCTGATCCTTCAAGGTTGCGTGTTGGTTGTTGGTGATTTTTGAAGAGTGTTGGTGATTTGTTACTCTTGATCTTCATTTCTACTCTTGTTTAGCTTGGAACTAAGGTATAACCTAAAACCCTTTGCATTTTCATCCACTTTCTTGCATCAAAATCCCTTTTCAACTTATATTTGCATCTCATAACATCATCTAAATGTAGATTAGGGGCTGTTGTGGGTGAGAGTTGGCATCTCACCCACCTAATAAATTGTTCTTGTGACTATGTGTTGATTATGTATTGTTCTTGTGATGTTTTTGCATTTGGTGAAATAAAATTGTGAATCTATGGCTATTTTGGTTCGCAAGTTATGTGGAATGTATGTGTAATATAATTTTCTTGTTCATCCTTGCCTAATAATACTTGATCTAGCCATTGATGTTTGATTGTTGTGTTATTATGCTTGGAACCATGTTAAAACTTGCAAAAATAATTTTCCATCCATATGTATGTTTCGCAAGTTGCTAAAATAAATAGGGTTTTTGTTGCCTTTTGGTTCTTTGGCTTGCCTTTGTGCTTAAAAATGTTTTCTCAAGTTGTTTTAATGAAGTTTGCTTGCAAGTTTTTGTTGATGATTGACAAAATGACTCTCACTCGTGCCTTGAGCACTATTTGCTAAGTGATGAGGATTGTTCAAAAGGATTCAACCACCTTTGAGTTATAATGTTATTTGTCCTTGTAAATTTGGTTTACCATATTTGTTTCAAATGTTGATGATGTGTAAGATGACTCTCACTTGTGCTTTAGGCACCATTCTTTAAGTGATGAGGATTACTTCAAGTGATTCAACTCTCTTTAAGTCTTCAAATGAACAAGGTGTGAATTTATGATTCTTTGCTTGCTAATGGTTTATGATAACTTGTGAACAATTTATTTTGGTCATTTTGAGCCTTGCAAATGTGTTGCTTGTTTAGATCATTAATTTGTTGATGATTGGTAAGAGGAATCAACATGTGTTTACAAGCACTATTCTAAATGTTGAGGATTACTTATAAGGGATTCAACTCTTGCACATACCTTAGCATTAAAAATTTGGTAAAATGACTAGACACTTATGCCTTTGTGCATTGTTAATAAGTGTCAAAGATTACCAAAAGGAACTTAACTCTTGTGCTTTTATTGTTGATCCTTAAATGATTAAATGAATTACCCCTTTGCAATTGATTAATGTTTCACCTTTGTGTGACCTTTTCTTATGGGAATTTGTAATTAGTTTTGACTATTACATATTTATGCATATTGCTTGTCTCTTAGATTTGTAATGCTTGCATGATTTGTAGTTAAGTGATTTGTATATTGGCTAGGGATTGGTATGTTGATTGAAATGTCCTACTTGTTTTCCAAAACCCCTTTTCCAAACCAAATTCTTTTTCTCAACTTGTTTCAAATCAAGAGTCAAATGTTTCCCAAACAAAAACCCTAAGGCATTTTTTTTTTCTCTTAAATAAATCATTAGCCATCACTCGAAGCCTTTGCTTGTTTGATCGCTAATGAGGAGTTATTAGTGGTAGTCACTCGAAGCCTTTGCTTGTTTGACTATCATGAAAGCTCCCACACCTTAACTAAAAATAAATAAATTCCAATTTCAAAAACAACGTAATTATCACCAATGCTCACCTTTTTCAAAAATGATTTCAAAAAAGATAATAAAACGTCGTTACTTGTAGTCACTCGAAGCCTTTGCTTGTTTGATTACCGGTTTCGACTCTTTTCTTTCGAGTTAGTAATGAACGCCACTCGAAGCCGTTGCTTGTTTGGTATTTGTGAACACTTGAGTCCTATTTCAAAAACTCAAAAAATTAAATAAGATAAAACACAAAAACATTTTCAAAACCGAAAACCTAGAACTACGTAGCTTTGATCCCTCTTCCAGAGAGGGTACGTAGGAGCGGGTTGTAACCCGTCAAGCACACTTTCAAAAAATCTTTGTTTCGTTCCGCTTTTCAAAGATACCAAAAATACTTTTCTTCTCAATAAAATCATTTCTCACACGAAATAAAAAGAAAGGAAGTAGAACAAAAATCATTTCAAGTCAACTTTTTCTAAGCCACACATCAAAGTTAATGGTTCCCTTTCGGTAGAAAGGAGGTGCGGGGTGCTAATACCTTCCCCGTACCTAACCGACCCCCGAACCTACATTTCTGTGTTTTCGAAAGACCATCCGCCTTTTTCAAAAGACTTTTTCCAATATTTTAGTCTTTAAAAATAAATATTGGTGGCGGCTTCAAAATTTTTCACGTTGTCAAACTGAGGAATCCTTAACCGGATTTTTCGGGGCGCAACATAAGTTAGACATCTTTTCTACTGTCCATTCAAGTTCATGAACTTTCATTTCAAATTCAACACATTTATCACACACATAATTGGCCTTAGAACATGCAAGACTATCATTTTCTTTTCTAAGCTCTAGTTTTTCTTTAATTAAAGCACTAACTTCATTTTATAGATGAGAGATGACTTTCTCAGATTTACTTAATGCTTTAGCTAGTTTTACGGAATCATCATGCAATTCAGTAAATGCTTCATATAATTCATCATAAGCATCTTGTAAAGTTTCAGGTTTAGAGCTTACCTCATTTTCGCTTTCGCTTTCATGATCTGCCATAAGTGCGACTTGAGCTTCTTCATTTTCTGACTCATCTGATGAATCCATGTCATTGTCTTCCCATGCAATGTATACTTTTCTACCTTTGTTTTCCTTGAATGCCTTCTTTCCGAACTTTGATTCCTTTCTTTGTAGATTAGGACAATCCATCTTCATATGCCAGGGTTTCCCACATTCATAGCAAGTAAGAGGAGACCAGATGAGCTTTCTTTCCTTTTAGGATTGAAGTTCTTCTTAGAATAATTTCTCTGTTTCATGAACCGTTTGAACCTTCGAACCATAAGAGCCATGTTTTCCTCATTTTCATCATCCTCATTTTCTGAATCGTCACTCTCACCAAGTCGACTTGAACTAGACGCTTTCAGAGCCATGCTTTTCTTTTTCTTGTCGGTATTTTCGTGCTCAGCCAAACGGGTGAGCTCTAGTTCATGCTCTTGCAGTTTACCAAATAGAGTGGCAAGTGACATGGTAGCTAAATTTCTTGATTCAACTATAGCAGTTACTTTGGGTTGCCATTCTCTATTCAAACATCTCAGAACTTTGTTGATTGGATCTTTAGCAGGGAATGACTTTCCTAACAAGCTTAGTTGATTCACTATGTGAGTGAACCTCTTTTGCATTTCCGGTATAGTTTCACATGTATTCATTCTAAATAGTTTGTACTCTCTGATAAGGGTGTTGGTTCTTGCTCTTTTTACCTCACTTGTACCCTCATGAGCTACTTGAAAATTATCCCACATTTCTTGAGCAGATTTACAGTTTGAAACTCTAAAGAACTCATCAGGACTTAAAGCAGAAGTAATTATGTTTTTAGCCCACAGATTCTGTTGAACTTTTCTCTTTTCTTCATCAGACCATTCATTTCTATCTTTAACAGTAAGAACACCATTTACCATATGCGTGGGGACATAGGGTCCCTTTTCCACAACATCCCAAACATCTAAGTCTACCCCTTCAATAAATATTCTCATTCTTTCTTTCCAATATGCGTAATCTTTCCCATTGAATCCCGGAGGACGGGTAAGAGAAGCACCCTCTTGCGTAGACCAACCTGAAGCCATTACTCTTGAAGCTGCTAGGCCCTTTATACAAGAGTCTAGTTCTGATACCACTTGTTACCAAGTGGCTTCAGTCTCAAGAGGGGGGGTGAATTGAGATTTTAAAAACTTATCCCGTTTTTAACGACTTAGATTAATTTTCGCGCAGGTTAATGGAAGCGAAGGAAAAACAAAATAAAGCAATAAAGAACACAACAGATTTATACTGGTTCGGTCACCTCCTAGTGACCTACGTCCAGTCCTCACACCCTTGTGAGATTTTCCACTAACTCAACAAGGCTTACGGGTGCCTTGGAAACCTTTACAGACTCTGGCACTCTTCTCCTAGGATACCCCACCTATGAAGAGCCCTCAAATCTATTACATCAATAACAAGAGATACCCCACACCTGTCACAACCAGCTGCCCCAGAAAGATACCCCACTTCCTAGTACAAACAACTACCCTAGAGAGATACCCCACTCCCTAGTACAAAATACAACAATAAAACAATTACAAATGTAAAGACCAAAATACCTCTTGAGTAGGCAGATATTACAACTTGAAATTTTCCCAACCCGACTAACCCTTGTGAGAGATCAGCTCTGACGGACGAACAATGCGTGAAGAGCAGAAGTGAAAATGTAAAGGGCTGTTTTTCGTTTGAGCGTAATCGTGAAATGGGTTGTGTGAAAAAGTGAGTTGTGAAGCCTCTATTTATAGGCTCATAAAAAAATATGACCGTTGGATACAATTATGAAATGATGAAATCGATTGTATGCCTGAATTGCCTAAAGATGATAATCGATTTTATGCCTGAATAGATCTAGGATGATGATCGATTATGTGCCTGAATAAACTAAGGTGAAAATCGATTATGTGCCTGAAATAGTCTAAGATGACAATCGATTCTTTGCTTGTTTGAAACAGGATGCAAATCGATTCATAGCTTAAAAACAGGAAGGGAATCGATTTTATGCTTGAATATATTTAAGGAAGAATCAATTCTTTGCCTGATTAGAGTGAGGAGCAAATCGATTATGTGCTCTGAAAAACAGTAAGGAAATCGATTATATGTTTAGGGAAAATAATAGGAATCGATTTCTTTTTTGAAACCACTTGGAAATCGATTTTGTGCTTTAGAAACTAGTTGATGGATCAATTTCTTTCTTTCTCAAAATAGTTTTTGTGTTTACGTGTGCAAGCATGCATTTTGAAAAAGTGAAGGCATGAGACTTTTGTGAGATGAGCTGACCTTCGGAAGCGGCTTACAATTTTTCCTAAGACAATCCCAAACCCTAGAAACTACCCTTAATTCTTGAGACTTTAATTCATGAGTCTTTGATTGCCTTGGATTGTGACTTTAGATAATTTGTCACTTTCATCAACTTTGGCTTTTGTCATTTTCATCATCAAAACCTAACCTGCAATATAAGTAACATGCAATACGAAGTATCGAAAAGTGTTTCCAAAAAGCAACCACCTGCACATGCCAAAACTAGGTGAGGAGGTAGCACCTTAGTGGGGAGGTCACACCTCCATATTTTTCCACAAGCAAGCGTCTCCTCCAATGTCGGTCTAGCATCAGTACCTGCAAAAGCTACATAATTTCATAGAGAAGGAGTTGTTGTTGTTCAGTCCTCATGTCCACGAGTCATCATTGTTGCTAGCAAAAGCTACATCCGTCAAAATCATCTTCAGGTTTTCCACTCCAGACGTCTCCACGCTGGAGGCACCACCAGTCCACGACCAGTCCAGCACCCACCTATTGTCAAGCCATTAGCCAAAGTGGTCTACGAATGTGTCTCAGTTTAATTTCAATTTATTCGCAAACTTAAATGTGTTAGACATAAGCCAATGCATGCCTAATTCTAGTTTTTT
>JAZGSX010000157.1:0-25000 GCA_039519185.1 Astragalus membranaceus
GATTACCAAATAATATTCCAGTCCAGCGAAAGCGGTAAAATAGTTCATTAATTAATTCGAAACATAAAAATCCTAAGCGTGAGTAGAACTCACCCTTGAAGCGAGAGTCGTTGTCGAGTCGAAATCACCGAGACACGAAAAATCCCCAATCGAACCCTAGGATCTCCAATCCGCTCCAAACTTCGAATTTAGCTTCAATCCGCTTACAACCGTTGTTGGGCTTGCTGCTAGACATGATTCAACCATGAAGATCAACTCAAACTCGGTTCACTATTCATCATCCCTCTCAAATTCGAAATCAAGAGAAAAGGGAAAAATAAGGGTATGAGCTTACCTATGGAAGGAGAAACAAGGATGATGATGAGGATGGAACTTTGGGATGATGGGTGATGATCTTCTTCTCCTTCCTTCCCCTCCTTCTTTCTTCTTCTTCTTTCTCCTTTCCTTCTCTTCTTTTCTTTTCTCTTCTTTCTCTTCTTTTCTCTGTTTTCCAGCGCTTCCTCTCTTTTCTTTTTCCTTTCTTTCTTTTATTCTTTCATTTAACACACACACACATACACTTATTTAATTAATAAATAAGTGGTAGCGTGGTCCAATTACCGTATTGATCTGATTCCCTTATTTCGATTTCGAAATTTCCTTGGTCCGTATTATTCGGTCAACGATCCTGAGACAGCCAATAATTAATTTTAGCGCTCGATAATTTTACCAATTAAGCACCAAATTAATTCAATTGGGTTAACATCCAAATAATTCGATTAATTATTTTGAGGATGTTACATAAACTCATTTCTAAAAACAGAAAGAAGAAGAGGACCAAAAATCTGAGAAAAGAAGAAGGAGAGGGCGAAGTGGAGAGGAGGAAGAAAACTTGGGCTGAGTTCATATACTGGTTGCATGTAAGTACATTTCAGACCATTGAATTCCTTTTTTCTTCCTTGTTCTTCTGGTATAAGCATTGTGAGCTGAACCAAGCCATTTCCTTTCCTTCCAATTTCGATTTCTTGCATCTCCATAGGGGGAGAATAGAAGTCTATTGAGTAAGGGGTCACCTTGCATGTTCAGGAGGAGCCACTAGGAGGAAAATTTCGAACCTGCATTTGCTTCGGAAGTGGTAGTGTTGCTGAGTTCAAATTGGCCATAGGAGGTGTTGCTGTCTTGGAATCGATTGGAGCTCAATTTCGGGGATTTTTCGTGTTCGGTTCGGTGACTTCGTTTTTCGGCTCAACTCTCGGGATTTCGACTTACCGGTGAGTTCAACTCACGATTAGGGGAATAAATTGAATGTTTTGAACCTTGGTATATTCTGAAATTTTACTGGAAACCGAGTCTTTAAGGTGTTTGAAACAAATTCTGAGTTTTGGAAAAATTGACAGTTTACGGTTTGAGAATCATAAGCGAATTGAAATGATTTTTGACAACGATTTTGCATTTGAAATGTACTCTGGAATATTGCCAATTTTCTGGGTTTCAGGTGGAACGGAAATTAGGAATCGAATCGAGAGCGAACGGAGAACGAAAGTGAGAAAATTTCGAGTTGGGCATCAGACTGGCAGTTCTGTCCACTGGCGCATAACCTATGCACGAGTCGCGCGCCGCGCGCCACTGTGGAAGAATTGGTTCTGTCCACTGGCGCATAACTCGCGCAAAAGTCGCGCGCCGCGCGCCACTGTGGAAGAATTGGTTCTGTCCACTGGCGCATAACTCGCGCACGAGTCGCGCGCCGCGCGCCACTGTGGAAGAATTGGTTCTGTCAACTGGCGCATAACTCGCGCACGAGTCGCGCGCCGCGCGCCACTGTTCATTCTGATGCGTGACTTCGTTTTTCTCGTTTCAACGCTCCGTTCAATCCCGAACCTTTCCTAATCCCTTCCTCAAACGATTTTAGAGCTACCAACCTATTGAAAACATAATTTCCAACCGTTCAAACTATATTTTTTAAAAAAAAAAGAGTCTTGAAACCTATTTGGTCGAGAACAAAAACCCTAGATTTCGTGTGAGCACACCGAGTAATGGTTGGGCTGAACTTATATATGGATATAAGACCTGGAATTGATTATAATTCTGGGAGTTAATAGAACTCTTCATAAATGGACTATGGAATGAAATGGAATAAGTATCATAAGCTTATGTTTGATCCTTTGGTGATCGTTGATATGTATTGTCGTATATATATCGTTCGTTGGGTGACGACCCGACAAGTAGCATACTAGGAGGGGAAGTCATGAGCCCTCACCCTAGGCCCTGAATGTGTTTTGGCGTGGTCAACTCACGGGTTACCGGGATTAGTGGTTGTTGCACGGCCGGTTTATGCTAAATAAGAAATTCACGATTCGCCGGGATTAGTGGTTGTTGCACGGTCGGCATTTCGATTAATAAATAAGACATTGTTATGTCAGCTTTTGTTATAACGGTTTAATAAATTGAACCGAGTGTCAGTGAGGGGGCACGGTAGGACTCACTGAGATAATGTTATCTCACCCTATCCATATTTGTTGTTTTTCAGAGAAGCAGGGAAAAAGGAAGACTATTGTACACGAGTAGTTGGTATACTCTTGGAGGTGCTGAAGACTTAGTCATTTGATCCTTGTTTCTTTTGTTGTCCTATTGGTTGTATAAACTTGTATTGATTATGAGTTATATGAACCGTTTTATGTTTCGTTTGGTATTTGGACTTGGATATTGTAATCCATTCGGTATGGAACCGATAAACTTCTATTTATGAAGTAATGTTATTCCGATTATGTTTTTTTTTTCGGAAAATGTTTGTATGTCCAAATGCTTAAACAGGAACTGTGTCCTCTGAATTTCCGCATCTGTGCATTTTCGGTGTTTCTACATGTTAGAAATACTGGGGTGTTACACGAACGCTCCCCGCATAAACTTTCCGTTCCGACGACGCTCAAATCCGCTTCCAAAGCTTTCCACTCGATCACGAAACCTCTTTTTGACCGAAATACCGAATTCCTCGAAATCCTCCATGGACACTATTCATCATCTTCAACCTCAAGCCACTATTCACAAAAACCCCAATTTGCACCCTAACTTCTTGATTCTTCACAAACCCCAAATCGGACTTCAATATTTGCGCAATCCACCTTGAGCTCGCTCCCAAACATCATCCAAAGCTTTCCCTTGAGCTACAACCATCAAAACTCCAATTTTTCCTCTCAAATTCGAAAATGGCAAAGTGAGAGAGAGTGAGTTGATGATGAAGATCTTGGTACCAAATCAAAGAGGAAGTAACGCTGAGAATTTTTCGTGTTGGAAGGAAGTCGTTTTGATGAGCCTAACTATCCCCTTTTTCCTCTTCTTTTTCCTCACCCTTTCTTTCTCTTTTCTTTTCTTTTCTCTCCTTTCCCTCTCTGTTTCTCTTCTCTCGCTGCTTTCTTTCTTTTCTTCCTTTCTTTCATTTTTAACACACACACACACACTTATATTTCTTTATTTAATATATAAGCTGTAACACGGTCAAATTACCATATTGATCGAAATCTCTTATTTCGATTCCGAAACTTCCTTGATCCGTATTATCCGGTTAACGATCCGATGACAACCAATAAATAATTTTAGCACTCGATAAATTTACCCGTTAAGTACTAAATTGGTTTAATTGGTTTAACACCCAAATAATTCTACTAATTATTTTGAGGATGTTACATTCTCCCCAACTTGAAAGAATTTTGTCCTCAAAATTTCGTCAAGTCTTACGATTTGCTAACCGAGAACAGACATTCTCAGAACGGCCCAAATTTGCTGGAAAATATTCTCGAATTAACGAAATGAGTGTAGAAAATCTTCCCAAAGTTGGCACATCAATCTCCAAGTATGATCCACTACTACCTTGATACGAACTCTCTGGTTACGAATCTACACGAGAAACTCGTCATTCGCCTACATTGGCTCAGCACCGCATTTGGAAACACTTCCGAAGCTTCATTCCACTTATCCTCGTTTACTCCCCAACTTTGATTAATCTAAATCAAGGATTTAATACAAGACGCTTGGTAGAATATATGTTGAATACGAGGTCCACTAACTGGTACTCCTCGGTAAAGGTAAAAACAAACACAATTTCTCCGAAGGGGGGTATAAACACGTTCTCAACACATTTTCTAAAATCCATAACAGTTTTCGTACACATTGAAAAATGTGACGGAAAGTCACTGTGAATTTCCTTGACTCGCCCTCAAGACTTCGAGATAAAACTTTTCAAAAAGATGGAATGAGGGTTTTACTAAAAACTTTGACCTTAGACGTAGAAATAAACCGTGGGGACATCAAATAAATTTGAACGTAATGCAAATTACCTCAGTTGTTCTCAAGACAACTATCAAACAGAACTCAGAGCTCCGTTTCTTATATTGCAACTTCTTCATGAGGTTTTCACCAATGACGCACCCGATTCCTTTCCGAATTAGTCAATAGCATTGAGAGCTTCCCCTCAACCTAAGTAATCCTTCTAGGATTTTCCTAAATCAGATTTCATTAGCCTCTTGGTTCGTCCCCAAAATTAACTTTAGCATGCGGGTTTTCACAAAAATGATTTTTCAAAACTACCATACCGCACGCCAAACTTCACTTTGGAAAGTTCAGTCCCTTGTAGCAGATCCATCAATTAATCCTTTGGTGCTTATTCGCAATGTGAAAAACAGTCAACAGTCACCTCATTTTCACATTCGTATTCACGTTTGACTTGTCAAACGGAATCGCATAATACTATGTCCTTGTTAACCTTCACAAAGGAGAGGTTAACAAACTAATACCTCGCCACTAATACATCTGCTTTATATTCTGTACACCCTGGAGCAGAATATAAACTTCGGTGTGCTTCCTCTAACACTTGCCTTTTATTGTTCTCATCATCGGGCGCACAGATTCTACCGTTGAAACAACTGACTCCATCACTATCTATGGTAAAATCTGGAAATACCTTTTGTGATTGTAGCTTCACATCAACTTCCGGTGCTAAGCGTATAGAATCCTTTAATGAGCTAGAGATTTTCATATGGCTCAACACTAACCGGTTCCTCCTTGATCTTGAATTCAGATTTAAGTCTCTAAAAGATTCCGATGATTTCATCTCATGCATCAATAAACTCGGCCATGTGGATGGACTTCCTACTCGGTGCATCAGTTACAACACTGGCCTCTCTTGAATGCTACATCAACACTAATTTATAATCCTCCAGAAACTCAACACACTTCTCTACCTGCTATTCAGTTCTTTCTGATCAAACCGATACCTTTAAACTATTGTGATCACTAAAGACATCGAAACGAGACCCATACAGGTAACGTCTCCAAATCTTCAGTGCATACACAATAGCTGCCAACTCATAATCATGAGTCGGATAACTCTTCTCATGAGACCTTAATTGTCTGGACGTATAAGCTACCACTTGTTGATTCTGCATGAGAACACATCCTAAACCCTTCCCTGAAGCGCCATGGAAAATTTGAAATTCCAATGACAGATCCGGAAGAATCAGGATTGGAGCAGAAGTCAAAATCTTCCTCTCTTGAAAACATTCTTCACAATCGGCATCCCACGTAAACGGATAACCCTTACGAGTTAACCGAGTAAGTGGAAGAACCAATTGTGAGAATCCTTCGATAAACTTTCTGTAGTAACCAGCTAGACTTAGAAAACTTCTGATTTCAGTGACTGATGTTGGTCGTTCCCAATTCAACACCGCTTCTACTTTACTGGGATCCACCGCAACTCCCGATTGGGAAATCACGTGTCCCCAAAACTTCACTTCCGGCATCCAGAAGTCACACTTCGACGGCTTTGCATACAATTTCTTTTCTCGGAGTACATTCAGAACATTGCGGAGATGTTGAACATGCTCCTCAATGGTCTTCGAGCACATCAAGATACCATCAATGAAAACGACTACAAATTGATCTAGGTAATTGAGGAAAACTCGGTTCAGGTAATCCATGAATACCGCTGGAGCATTAGTCAAACCGAAGGGCATCACTACAAACTCATAATGTCCATACCTAGTACAGAAGGCTGTCTTCGGAATATCTAAGACTCTAACTTTTATTTGATGACATCCTGACCTCAGATCGATTTTTAGAAAACACAGCAGCGCCTCAAATTGCTCAAGCAAATCGTCTATCCTTGGCAAAGGGATATTTATTCTTGACCGTCACTTTGTTAAGTTGTCGATAACCAATGCACAATCTCATGCTACCATTTTTCCTTTTGACTAATCACGCCAGAGCACTCCTTAGAGAAGCACTCGGTCGAATGAATTTCTTTAACATCGACTTTTCAAGTTGAGACTCCATTTCCTTGAATTCTAAAGGAACATTCAATAGGAAACAATAGATATCGATCCCGTGCCAGGAACCAATTCTACAGTAAACTCTACCTCTCTCTCTGGAGGTTCATAAGAACTTCATCGTGAAAACATCCAGAAAGTTATTCACAACCTGAATGTTCGCCAAATCTAAACTAGTTTCAGTGGATGCAGATAACATACTAACATGTGCTTCCGCACCTTGAAATGAAGATTGACAGTCTAAGGTGAACTAGGTAACCGCTTCAGAATTTGTCCTAGACAATTCAACTGATTCTGCAGCGAAGCTGACAGCGATTAACACAGTCGATTGCAACATGATTTGCAGTCATTCAATTCATACCCAAAATGGTGTCCACACTTCTCATAGGCAAACAATAAATTCTACAACAATTTCTGCCTCCTATGACAAGTAGACAATTCTATACAAAGATTAGGTCTGGACACGACCCTTAGCAGCAGTTAAAATAGTTATCGGCTCGGATAGCGATGATAAGGCTAATCCCAACCGATTCACACGCGATCGGGATATACAGCAATAGGTTGCACCCGAATCATATAATATACTGACGGAGTTATTGAAAACTGATTCCATACCCCTCAGTAACCTGTATGCAGTTGCAACTGTCTGAGCATCGAAAGTGTTGACGCATCCTTGCCTTGGAGCTGCTCGTGACTCCTTGGAACCCTTCCTTGCAGGGCACTTTTTACCATAGTGACCCTTTACATTACTATAATAGCACCGATTAGATCTTCGCTTGCAATCACCACTGTGAGGCTTTCCACAGTTAGAACATCTTCTGACCTTTGTAGAATCAAAGAATTGCATCTGCTTTATCCTTTGATGAAATTATCTTAGGACTTTGCATTCGGAGTTGATAAATCAACTACCTTCTTTCCTTTCCAATATTTCTTATGAGATCATCCTCGACGACATAGGCTGATTGCACTAAGGCAACATAATTGGTAATAGTATAAGAGCTGAGACCCTAAGTCATAAAAACACTAAGGCCCTTCTTATACCTCCGCATCCTCCATTCGTCATCCGGAGCTTACTTTACCAGTTGGAAAAACTGAGGCAACTTCTCAAACTTAGCGGTGTATACTTCCATCGTTATGTCACCTTTCCCGAGGATGCACCGGTTGGAGGTTCCGATTTTGGTCGAGGACTGCGTCTTGATCATCCAGTCATAATTCCGCTTATGATGCACTAAGTATTAAGTTGATCAGGCTCAATGTCTCTTAGCATCACAAGTGTGATTACAAAAAGGACTAACAAGGAATCGACTCAACCCTAAACTAAGTCCGACTAGGTCGAACTGCTCTGATACCAACTGTAACACCCCGGTATTTTTATCAAGTAAAAATACCCAAGTGTACCATCATAAAATAATCAGAGATATTTTTCCTGTTTTAGATATTGAACATAAATAAAAGCAGCTCATGACTTAGAGTCCAATATACAAATACCAAGAAATAGCGGAAACGATTTTACAACTTTTACTGGTACAAGTTATACAATCGAAAATACAAAAAAACTCGAGGGAATGACAATAACAATGAAAACTAAGTCTTCACCGTCTTCATAAGCACACCACCTAGCTGTGCTTCTTCACTTTTTCTTTTCCCCCGCTTCTCTGTAAAAACCACAAAATATAAACAGTGAGATAAACATCTCAGTGAGTTCTACCGAGACCCCTACTAACACTCGCGGTCCAGTTTTAAAACATTTTTAAGATTTGACACAACACCGACCGCAATCCACTTGCTAATCCCGGTGAATCATACAATAAGGCTTCGATCTAATAGGACACCGACCGCAATCCACTTGCTAATCCCGATGAACTAATATCCTAGGCCTTTCTACGTACCACCGACCGCAATCCACTTGCTAATCCCGATGAACCTAGTACAAACTTTTGACACAACACCGACCGCAATCCACTTGCTAATCCCGGCGAACCCCATTACCAATAGTGTTTCCTAATGGCACAGAGCCTAGGGTAAGGGTTCATGACTTCCCTGCCTAGTATGTCAACATGGGTCGTCACCCAAACTCGATATAATATATATATCTACAATCATATGAACATTTAGTTCATTTAGATTCAGACCAATAATTGAACATAACACCCGCATCGGGCCGTTTCCCATAGTCGATATAATTTATATATCGTGAATCATAGACCGGTTTAGACAATAAATAATAATCATCCCGCGTCAGTTATACCGTACCACGTTGGACTCATAGTCCATTTTATTATTAATAAACATATCCGCACACGAGTACTATTATTTCGGTTTATGGAAACAAATTATAACTTCAAAAACAGTTCTTTATACAATTTAAATCATTTATTTGATTAGGCCTTTCAATAAGCTTTCAAATGCACCTGAGAACACCTCAATCGGGTTCCCGGATCAAAAGTTATCGCGAAAACAAAAACAGTGAATAGTTGCTGAAAATCTGCAAAGCGTCGCGACGCGAACTGCTACCGTCGCGATGCGAAAAGCGACAGAAATATTTGCGTGACAAAAATGGGCCCGGTCGCGACGCGAAGGGGACTGGTCGCGACGCGACCATCTGCAGAAAAGTGCAGGTTTTCCATTTTCTTGCGAAATTCGCTATTCCGCTCAATTCCGATTCTTATTTCGATTAAAAACATTTTTGACAACCATAAACACAGTCCCAATCAAAGTCACACAATCAATCAACCCAATCAAAAACTCAATCAAAACAGATTTTATCAAAAACGACATATTTTCCAATTAACGGTTTTTAAGTCAAAATCTTTCGAAATCAAATCGCCAAAAATTCCATTTCAACACGACACAACTCGAGACTCGCTCCGATAGATTCCTAACCCGAAACAGACAATATCCAGTAATATTCCAGACCAGAGAAAGCGATAAAACGATCAATCAATTAATTCGAAAACAAAAATCCTAAACGTGAGTAGAACTCACCCTTGACGCGTGATCCACGATCGAGCCGAAATCACCGAGTAACTGTAACACCCTAAAATATTTAATTAATTTGTTAATTAAGTATTTAGGAATTTATTTAATTATTGGGTATAATTTAATTAATTAAAAATTATATTTAAATGGTGTAGGTGGTATTAGGGGAGGAGGGCGCCAATTAGTTAGACTTGGGCTTAAGTGGAAAGCCCAAGCCCATAATCCAAGATCATATGCGAAGGGGGCAAGCCAATTGGGGGTTAGGGATTTGTGTTGGCATTTGCGAAATTGAAAGAGAGAGAGAGCAAGAGAGAAAGAGGAGCGTGAGAAAGAGAGAGAGAGAGAGAGAGAGAGAGGGGGGGCGGCCAAGAGGAGAAGGAGAAGAGGATTCGAAGATCAAGAGGGAGGGATCTCCGTTGTTGCTGTGGTTCTGTAGGTGACTTCTCCTAGGGCATCGAATTCTTCTTCTTGAAAAGGTTAGGGGAGCTCTATCACTCTATCTAATAAATTATATGATGGGTCTTAGATCTAGGGTTTATACTAGTACCATGTGTTCTTGATGTTCATGTGTTTAGTTATAATCATGTTGAATTGAAATTAATAATATGATCATATATGTGTGGTTGATGATTTGATGTGGTTTAAAATTGATGTTGGTGATTTGATTGCATTCATGATGTTTTTGATGAAAATGAGTGATGTGTTCTTGATTTCCTTGGTATTGGGCGCTGGGGTCCCTGCTGTGGGCTGTGTTGCGCCAAAAATCATGTTGCTGGGCGCTGGGGTCCCAAAACCTGGGCGCTGTGTTGCCAATTGTGTGGCTGGGCGCCAGTTTTTGCGCTTGGATCCCCATCCATGGGCGCCAAGCTACTTTCCGTTTCCCTTGATGTTTTGGTCTGTCCCTTCACTGGATATCTCGTCCAATGATGTTAAATTGTTCCAGCCCTGCTCCCGTGCAAATTGGTCGTTTTTGTGAAAAATTGGTCGGGTCCCTAGGCCATGGGCGCCAAGATAATTTTTGTTCCCTTTGGATTTTTACTCCGCCCCTTTTCTGAAAATCTTATATAATTATATGGATTCATTCTGCCTTGGCTCCTGCGAAAAATAATCACGTTTGCGAAAATTGCTCGGAGCCCCTTCCCTGGGCGCCTGCTGCGCTGTGTTGCTCCTTGCCTGGGCGCCAGTTCTGTTCCCTGCGCCAAGTTCCCTGGGCGCCGGATCCCCAATGTTGCGCGCCTGTTGCGCGTGTTGCCTGTGTTGCGTCTAGGCGCCCAGCGCCAGTGTTCCCAGAGTGTGCTGATTTTCCCTAAAACTTGTTTTTAACGTAATTTTTGACTCGGGACTCCGTTTTTGACGATTCCAAGTGCGTTGGAAACCTTATTTCAGTGTCTGTGTGATTGTCCAATTTTAAAATGCAGTGACCCAATTTTCCGAAAATGGTTGGCTGTGGCCCAAGTGCCCGTGGCCCTGCGTCGTTGGGAGATGACTTGTGCTGTGATGTTTTCTAGAAACTTGTAACCTATTTAGTGCCTTGTGGGTGTTGCTGAATGGGCGCCATGTGGCTGCCCCGGTGTCTCTAGTGATGTTTTTGAGTTAAAAGTCTGTTTTGCCCTTGGTGGCTAATAATAATTATAATGACGTGTAAAAGTCTGTTCTGCCCTTTGTGGTTATTATTATATATATAATGACGTGTAAATGACTGTCCCGCCCTTAGTGGCTATTGTTAATTATAGTGACGTGTAAATGACTGTTCCGCCCTTAGTGGCTATTGTTAATTATAGTGATGTGTAAATGACTGTTCTGCCCTTTGTGGTTATTATTATTTATAGTGGCGTGTAAAATGACGTTTTGCCCTCAGTGGCTATTGTTTGAGTTGATGACATTATTATATAAGTGACGATGAAAACCAGTGACGTGTGAGGCCCGAAGGGCTAAGTGATGTTAAGGTCTAAATGGCCAGTGACGTTGTGTGCTGATTGTGAATTTGACAGGTGCTGTGCTCTTGCGAGCAAAAACCGGTAAGTGACGGGTCACATAGTTGACTATGACTTGAGTAATTGTGTGTTTGTGTGTTGTGAGTGGTGCATGTCATAGTGTCTCATGCCCATATGCATAAACCCAGTGACGTTTTGGGGCCTGAGTGGCTAAGTGACGATGAGGCCTTAAGGGCTAAGCGACGTTTTGTGAAAAGGTACCTCATGCATATACCCGCGAGTGGGTTGCATTTTCATAAGCCTTCATGACATGAGATGAGTTATTGTAAGTGATGGGAATGATGACTGTGATATGGATATTTAGTGTTTTGGATGCTGATTGCTCTAGTGTGTGGCCTATGATCAATACTTATCATATTTTCTATTATATGGATTGAAATGATGCTCACCCTTTCCTGTTTGAATGTTGCCCCCATGTTGGTAACGTGCAGGTGAACCTTAGTGAAGGCCTTTAGCTTCACTCCTTGAGTAGAGTCGTCATGCTCTGATATGTAACACTAGGGAGGGGAATGAATGTAGTGTAAGTCATTATGACTGTTGTGGTTATTGGATTTTAGTATTGCAAGCCTGGCATAGTTGTAATGCCTTTTATGATTAAACTGTTGGATTTTGGATGCGAAGTTGTAATTTAATTGATAATGATGTTTTGAAGTTATTATAAGACTGTTTTCGAAAAGCGAGTTATTTGAAGTGTGACGTTTAACGAAGTAAGTGTGACATCCCTTGAGGTGTAATTAAATTTTGAAAACTCTGATATTTTTATTAATCAAATTACCGGGTAGAAAAGGGGTGTTACATGCTCTGGTGTGGTTAGTCAAAAGGAAAAATGGTAGCATGAGATTGTACATCGATTATCGACAACTTAAGAAAGTGACGATCAAGAATAAATATCCCTTGCCAAGGATAGACGATTTTCTTGAGCAATTTGAGACGCTGCTGTGTTTTCTAAAATTGATCTGAGGTCAGGACATCATCAAATAAAAGTTAGAGCCTTAGATATTCCGAAGACAGCTTTCCATACTCGGTATGGACATTATGTATTTGTAGTGGTGGCCTTCGGTTTGACTAACGCTCCGGCGGTATTCGTGGATTTCAGGAACCGAGTTTTTCATTCGTATTAGGATCAGTTTGAAGTCGTTTTCATCGATGATATCTTGATGCGCTCGAAGACCATTGAGGAGCATGTCCAACATCTCCTCATTGTTCTGAGTGTACTCCGAGAAAAGGAGTTGTACTTGAAACCTTCGAAGTGTGATTTTTTTGGGTGTCAGAGGTAAAGTCTTTGGGACATGTGATTTCCCAAGTCGGGAGTTTCTGTAGGTCCCAGTGAGAAGGAAGCGGTGTTGAATGGGAGTGACCGACGTCAGCCGCAGAGATCAAAAGTTTCTGGGTCTAGCCGGTTATTATCAGAGATTTGTTAAAGGTTCTCACAGTTAGATTTCCACTTACTCGACTAACTCGAAAGGGTCAACCGTTTACGTGGGATGCTGATTGTGGAGAATGTTTTCAAGAATTGAAGGTTAGATTGACTTCCGCTCCAACCCTGATTCTTCCAGATCCGTTTTTGGGATTCCAAAGTTACAGCGACGCTTCTGGGAATGGTTTGAGACGTATTCTAATGCAAAATCAACAAGTGGTAGCTTGGGCGTCCAGACAATTAAAGTCTTATGAGAAGAGATATCCGACTCATGATTTGTAATTGGCATCTATTGTGTATGCACTGAAGATTTGGAGACGTTACCTGTATGGGTCTCGTTCCGAAGTCTTTAGTGATCACAAAAGTTTAAAGGTATCTGTATGATCAGAAAGAACTGAATAGCAGGCAGAGAAGTGTGTTGAGTTTCTGGAGGATTATAAATTAGTGTTGAGCCATATGAGGATCTCTAGTTCCTCAAGGGATTCTATACGCTTAGCACAGGAAGTAGATGTGAAGCTACAATCACAAAGGTATTTCCAGATTTTACCATGGATAGTGATGGAGTCAGTTGTTTCAACGGTAGAATCTGTGCGACCGATGATGAGAACAATAAAAGGCAAGTGTTAGAGGAAGCACACCGAAGTTTATATTCTGTTCCAGGGTGTACAGAATATAAAGCAGATGTATTAGTGGCGAGGTATTAGTTTGTTAACCTCTCCTTTGTGAAGGTTAACAATGAGATAGTATTATGAGATTCCGTTTGACAAGTCGAACGTGAATACGAATATATAAGTGAGGTAACTGCTGACTGTTTTCACGTTGCGAATAACCATCAAAGGATTAATTGATGGATCTGCTTATAAGTGACGGAAATTTCCGAAGTGAAGCTTGGCGTGCGGTGTAATAGTTTTGAAAAATCGTTTTTGTGAAAACCCGCATGCTAAAGTTAATTTTGGGAACGAATTAAGAGTCTAATAGGATATGAGAGGAGGAAAATCCTAGGAGGATTGCTTAGGTTGAGGGGAAGCTCTCAACGCTATTGACTAATTCGGAAAGGAGCTCTAAGTTCTGTTTGATAGTTGTTTGGACAACAACTGAGGTGATTTTCATTACGTTCAATTTATTTGATGTCCCCGTGGTTTATTTCTACGTTTAAGGTCAGAGCTTTTGATAAAACCCAAATCTCATCTTTTTGAAGAAGTTTTACCTCGAAGACTTGGAAGTGAGTCAAGGAAATTCACAGTGACTTTCCGTCACATTTTTCAATGGGTACAGGAACTGTTATGGATTTTTAGAAAATTTGCGGAGAACGTGTTTACACCCTTTGAGAAAATCGTGTTTGTTTTTACCTCTGCCGAGGAGTACCAGTTTGTGGATCTCATATTCAACATATATTCTATCAAGTGTCTTGTATTAGACCATTTGACTTAGATTAATCAAAGTTGGGGAGCAAGCGAGGATAATTAGAATGAAGCTTCAGGAGTGTTTTCAAATGCGGTGCCGAGCTTATGTAGGCGAAAGAGGAGTTTCTCGTGCCGATTCGTAATAAGAGAGTTCGGACTGTAATCTTAGAAGCGTTCTGGGGTAGTAGTGGATCATACCTGGAGATTGATGTGCCAACTTGGGAAGGTTTTCTACACTCATTTCGTTAATTCAAGATTGTTTTCTCGCAAATTTAGACCTTTCTGAGAATGTCGATTCTCGATTAGTCAGATGAAAGACTTGACGAAATTTTGAGGACAAAATTCTTTCAAGTTGGGGAGAATGTAACATCCGCGAAATAATTAACCGAATTATATGGATGTTAACCCAATTAAATTAATTTAGTACTTGACTGGTAAATTTATTGAGTGCTAAAATTATTTATTGGTTGTCATCGGATCGTTAACCGGATAATACGGACCAAGAAAGTTTTGGAATCGAAATAGGAGATTTCGATCAATTTGGTAATTTGGCCGCGTTACAGCTTATATATTAAATAAATATATATATATATGTGTACGTGTGTGTGGGTGATAAAAAGAAAAGAAGAGAATTAATTAAGAAATGAAAGAAAGAAGGAAAAGAAAGGAAACAGCGAGAGAGAGTTACAGAGAAGAAAAGAGAGAAAAGGAGAGAAAAGAGAAAGAAAGGGTGAGGAGGAAGAAGAAGAAAAAGGGAAGGGTTCGGCTCAACAAAACGACTTCCTTCCAACACGAAAAATGCTCAGCGTTACTTCCTCTTCGATTTGGTACCAAGATCTTCATCATCAACCCTCTCTCTCTCACTTTGCCATTTTCGAACTTGAGAGGGAAAATCGGAGTTTCGATGGTTGTAACTCAAGGGAAAGCTAAGGACGATGTTTAGGAGAGAGCACGAGGTGGATTACTCGAGTATTGAAGATCGATTGGGTGATTTGGAGTTGAAAATCAAAGATTGGGGTTATGGATGAATAGTAGCTTTTGGAGGTTAGGGATGACGAATAGTGTCCGTGGAGGATTTCGAGGAATTCGACCCATTTGATTGGCTAACATTTGGTAACTAGTGTAAGTATTTTGAATCAATGGATTAAAAACTGTACCAATTTGTTGGGTTAACATATTAACCATATCATGGTTGCTCTCATCAACTTGTTGTCGTAAGGCAAACAAAGATTCATTGGTTAATGCAGTAGGATTTCGACCTATTACACTTTCAGAAGAAACATGTATGGGAGACATAGTCGAAATATGTGGCATTCCAGAAGGCATGCCATATGACCCAGGAGGAAACGCAGGAAAACTTACATTATGAAAATGTGGATTTAAACCGCTTCCTATTGCCATATAAGGATTATGAAGTCCCATATGTGACGGCAAAGGCATAGGTATAGATGCCATGTTTGACTGCGTTAATCCAACGTTAGTCATTGATACTGAAGGAACAGTTGTTGATGATGATGGGGATACTGTTCCCACAACCAACCCTGCATTTACGTTTGCAGAGTCTACTATTGTTCCTTGTTCTTGTGAAACCACGGGATTGGAACTAGACGCATTATTAGTATGACGAACCATTTTTCCACTTCTTAAGTGCATGCAAATACAAACACACACAAGAACATAGAAAATTTATGTATTAAAGGCAAACGGTCCCACTGGGCGTGCCAATTTGTTTGCTGGTGTTTTTAGCAAACAATCACTGGTTTTATTAGAAATGTTTGTGAGATTAAACCAGAAATCTCTAAAGCAATTGCCTTTAAACACCACAGTTTGTCAACAAATATATTTTAAAAGGGAGACAATTCACCATGAAAGTGGGAATCAAAGTAAAAGAAGTGATAAAATGGAACGCAGAAATATAAAATAACTTGTATTGAAAATAATAAATTGCATTGAAATGTAAAGAGAATGGTGTACAAATTCACATACGTTGTACAAGAATTCTTTTGCTCTGTTTTCGCTGTGACTTGGAAGTTAGAGTTTCAGAATTGTGTGTTTGGTATAATAATTTGCCACCCTGATTCCTACGTAGAAACCCTTATTTATACAGAAAATAATGACTGAAATGTAAACTGCTATGGACACGTGGCCACGTCTCATTAACCAATGATGGACTTCGTGCCACGTTCGACGCCACATATTGCCCACGTTAAATTATCCGTAGTCTTGAAATTCGACACAACTGTCTGCTAATAACTGCTTGACGAAATCTTGAATACACTGTCCTGTCGAAAACTCTTCTCTGTCGAAATGGCGAAGACCTCTTCTGTCGAAAACATGCTAAGATGATATAAATGTCACTTATTCTTTCTGAAGGCATTATGAATGTTCTTTAATGAAAAGTCAAACCTTATTAAATAACCACTCAAAAGCCTTGTCGAAATTCTAGGCTAACAAATTGCCCCCCAAAAATAGCTTTTTCGACAATGTTTAAGGAAGAAAAAGAATATTTTTGAAGATTTCGAAACGTCACCTCCAACAACTTTACATTAAATGGTGATAGGCAAAAATAATCATGACCTTACGCAGATAAAGCGAACCATTTCATTGGGCCACGTCATTTGGTTGGTAGACCACGTCTTTTCAGAACCTCAAACGTGCGAAGCGTCGTGACTGTGTAACCGCTGCCCTTCTAACGTATAAATACGTTTCACTTCATCTTCTTCAATCTCATGCTCCCTTTGAACCTTAAACTCTGAAAATTTCTCAGTTAACCTTGCCTCTTCACGAAAGCTTCAAACTTTTTCATTGTTTCGACATTCCTACCAAGAACCCAACTCTCTTTGTTCGTTATTTACAACAGATGGCTTCTTCCAGCGCTCAACCTCAAAAACAAACAGTTGCTGTGCAAGGCTTTGAAGGCTTCGTTGCAGAACCTTCACCAACTTGGTTTAATCAGATACTCATTCCATCTGGTAAACCCTTTACCCATGCTTATTTAGGTCCTCTTCCTGACCCCATAGAAAGCGAAGAAGTTAAAGCGATTTTCCCTAGTCACTGAAAACTTCAACCCAGAATTTTTGAGGAAACTCCTTTTCATTTGGAATTTCTAAAAAATCCCAACAGAGTATTTAGATCTGCTCCCAAGGTAGAACAAAGTGATTACGTCACATGGCTTGACAAAGTTCAAAAACAAAAGGAAACCATTTGGCAAGAACAGGGGATTTTCGACATTATCCAGCTGTCGAAATATGGACCCAAATATGACAGCACTATGCTTCTAGCAGCATTGCAATTCTGGGACATATCTACTCATAGTCTCCATCTAAAGTGTGGCATGTTAGCTCCCACTTTGTTGGATGTGGCTGCCATTACTGGCCTGAAACCATTGGGTGAAACCTTTGACCCTAAACTGGCCACCAACGATTATGGCTTTTCATTTAACAACCCTACCTTTAGTGCCTATATTGCTGATCACCATGATACTGAGAATGCTGAAGTATCTGATCTAGAACATATAGCTTTTCTTACCCTGTGGTTGTCGTGTTTTGTCTTTTGCTCCCGTTCTCTTCAAGTAGCAAAAGTTTTCGTTCCTTTGGCCATTCAACTCCATAAGGCCAAAAATATCAATTTAGCGAAATTGATTTTGGGGAATCTCTATCAACATCTTGATGGTGCTGCTCTCGAATTGAAAGAAGGCGAACCAACTGACAAATTGCTCGTTGCTGGTCCTATGTGGCTTATGCAACTTTGGCTCTTAGCCACTTTTGAATCAAGGCTAAACTTGTTTATTCCTAAGGAAGTTTGACCAACTTTACCAACTAGAAGAACCCAAGGAGTTCGACTAGCACAATTGAAGAATAGGGAGACAAACTTGTCTTATGAAGAAGCGTTTTCCATGTACTTCGACATCTTCAATAAGTGCACTACTTTCGTTGATGCTATGGCGCCTTTTGTCAGATGCACTTTTGGACCATCTTGGTTCACCAACGAATTTCCTTCTAACTCAACAGAAAATGCTGAAGAAATAAACCAAATCTGGCAAGCCTATCTTTCGCCCTCTCTTCTTTCGATCAGGCTCTCTCCAAGCAACAATAAAAACAATCTTGGCATTAGCAAATATTTTCCCAGCTATCTTTCAAGGCAATTTGGGCTATGCCAACTTCGACCGGCTCCGGTCTGCTTGCATAGGAGAGAATTCAACACTCCAGAAACAGAGCAAGCTTATCAACAAGTCTTCAAGAATTTTCGTTTCAAAGATTTGCTCTTTGAACCTGCTAAATTTCAACCCAACTTTTCTTGTACGAAGGCATTCCAAGATTGGTGGAGTGGATATTATATTAAAGCTCTTAAAGGAAAAACTGATGCAGAAATTTCAAAAATTTTGTATTCAGCTTTTCCTTCTCAAATTGCTGAGAAAAACAAACCCCCAGGTATCCTCATATAAATGGAAACATACTTCTTTATTAGTTAAAATTTAAAACCATTTACCTGATAAAATTTTTTGCATTATAAACAGCTGCTGTTTCACAGAAGAAGCTTACTAAAGCAGCACCAAAGCAAAACAAACCAACAGCAAGGACACCACCCAAAACAAAGAAGAAACTTGTGGTCAAATCTACTTCCAGCTTACCCCAAATAGAGGTATATCTTTATTAATTGACTAGATCTTTAAAGTAGAAAATTCGACCATATTTCATCACCTTTATTTCTTTTTCTTCTTTCAGAAGAAGCCTGGAGTAACAAGTTCTCTTGCAATAGGGAAAAGCCTACTTGTTTCCAGTTCTGAGGTAACAAATATATCTTCATTTTTTGTTTCAAATTTCTTCGGCTCTTTTAACACTTGATTATGTGTTAAACTCACGTTTCTCTTTCGCAGGATACTGATAGTGATGATGATAATATGCCTCTTATCCATCGGTCAAGGAAACGAATGCAACCCGAATCCCAAACAAGGGCTAAAGGGATTGTGATCAAAGAACCACAAGAACAATCTCAGGGACCTCCTCCTAAAAGACTTCACACAACAGTCGAAATTCCTGTTGTCGAATCTGTAACTGCCCCAAATGTTCTTTCGACTGAACAAATTTTACCTGCACCATCAACGCCTATGGAGATTTCCACAATAATTCCAACTACCCAAAATTCTCCTATGGTTGTTGACGTTGAAGGAACAAACATTGCCACTAATGTGAATGTCGAAATAGAACCTGAGCAAACCAACGAGCAAACACCAGATGTGGCAGGCGCTAAGGCTTCAAGTAAAGAAACGATCGAAATTGAGGCTCACGAACATGCTTCTACCAAGGAATCGACTAGTAGCGCTATGAGTGACCAGGAATTTTCGCTAATGAAGGCGACAAATCCTTTGGCTGCTCTAAAACACTTGCTGAGCCTTTCTTCTTCTTCTCCTGCCATGGTTTCCAGTGCTTCGACTACTTCCTTGACCTCTGTTACTCAAGAGTCTACTGAAGAATTGCTTCAGCAATTAAAAGCTAAGGTCTTGGAAGGCAATCTTTTTACTAAGATTGAAGAAAACCCATCAGAAAGCTTTGCAATTAAGGACATCGCTCAAAAATTGCTGCAATCAGAGCCTAATGCGAAACTTTTCGCTTTCTTGGTTGAATTTTTGCCAGTCTTTGAAACTTTCGCACTTCACATCAGTAAACGCTCTGAAACTTCTATGTTGAAAAACCAAGAAGCTGAACTTCATCAAGAGAAAATTAATGCCTTCAAAGTTTCTCAAACCTCCATTGATGAATTAGAAGTTCAAATAACGAAGGATGAGCAAGAACTTGCCAACTGGAATTCAAAAATTCAACATTATGATGAAGAGATAAGAATTCTCCAAGCAAAACTGGCAAATGCTAAATACCAAAAAGGTTTGGTGCAACAAAGGATGGAGACCCCTAAGTCGAGTATTGAAAAGGCAGCTACAGAGGCTCTTAAACATTTTGAAGATGCTCAACAACATCAAGCCACTATTGCTCAACTGGATAAAGAGTTAAGCTTTCTGGATTCTTCCATTGCTGTGGGCACCAAAATTCTCTACAGGCTCAAGCATTCTCTTCAAAGTCTTTGATAACTTGTAATAGTGTAGGATTTCTTTTAATGGCTATGTAATTATTTTGATCGAATACATTACCATTTTGAACCAATTTATGATTTTACCCTTGCTCGATTCTAACTTCGTTTAACGTTGGCTTATATTGTTTTAAATACTTGCCATTTATTTTGAAGATTCTATTTTCGTCACCTAGTTCTTCGACTTCATAAGCGCCATTCGAAAAACACTGCAACACGCGAAATGGGCCTTCCCAACTGGGTGACCATTTACCCAAGACTCTATCTTTTTTATCCATAGGTAACAACACTTTCCAAACTAAATCACCTGAATTAAAGGTTTTTAACTTAACCTTTTTATTATAAGCTTTAGCTACTCTTTCCTTCTGTCGAATAAGCATTTCCAAAGCTAATAACCTTTCTTCGTCTACATCAAGTAACTCATCAAGCATCATATTCCAATAATGATCAAAAGGAATTTCATACTGTCTTTGAATTCTTGTTGATTGTAAACAGATTTCGACAGGCAATACTGCATCGTGTCCAAAGGTTAATCTGTATGGAGTAGCATTGATAGATTCTTTGGGTGAATTTCTACAAGCCCATAAAACTTGATCCAAAGTATTATGCCAATTTCTGGGTTTTTTCCCAACATGCTTTTTAATCAAGTTAATAATGATCTTATTGGCAGCTTCTACTTGACCATTGGCTTGTGCATAATATGGTGTCGAAGTTAATAACTTAAAACCAATTTCAGAAGCAAATTCCACCATTTTTCGACCAGTGAAAACAGAACCTTGATCTGTAGTTATGGTTTCTGGAATTCCATACCTATAAATAATATGATTTTGGATAAACCGTATTACTGCTTCTTGGTCAACATTGGTTAAAGGTACTGCTTCAACCCATTTGGTAAAATAATCAATTCCTACTAATATATACTTATGACCTTTTGATGATGTTGGCTTCATTTCTCCAATTATATCTAGAGCCCAACCTCTGAATGGCCAAGGTTTCACTATGGCATGCAATTCATTTGCAGGTACATGTTGTATTCTAGCATATTTTTGACACTCTTGGCATCCTTTGGCGAACTCTATACAATCTTTCAAAATTGATGGCCAATATATTCCTTGTCGAAATAATAGCCATTTCATTTTATGGCCTACTTGGTGCGAACCACAAGCTCCACTGTGTGTTTCAGAAACTGCCAAATATGCCTCATTTTCATTAAGACATTTCAATAATATCCCTTCAGGAGTTTTCTTAAACAATTCATTTCCAATTATCACATAGCTTAAAGCTCTGTACTTTACCTTTTTATTGGTATTTCCTGTGGGATTTTGCAAGTATTCTACAATAGGCTTTCGCCAATCATCATTGGCCATATTGTCAATAGCAAAAACTTCTGCTAAAACAACTTCATCAACAATGTGATTATGTTCAATACATTTCTCATCTGTATTTGTTGCCCCCCCAGTTTTTGGTGTTGACAATAATGAGGAAGAAATATCATCAGACACGAGTTTCTCTTTTATTTCGATTAATTCTTCAAGACTTTGTTTTGAAACCCTATAACCTGATGCAATTTGGGCCAAATCATTCGCCACTTGATTATCAACTCGTGGTAAATGTTCTAAATGAACAAAGTCAAATCTTTTTAACAAGGAATTGGCCATAATAAAGTATTTAATAAGGTGTTCTTTAATACATTTATATTCATTGGTCATTTGTTTGATAACCAATTCTGAATCACCTTTTATTTCAATACATCTTGCCCCCAGCTCAAGTAAAATTTCAAGGCCTATAATTAAAGCCTCATACTCAGCTTCATTATTTGAGCAAGGATTTCGAATCTTATACTTGTATTTCGTTGGAATGTTATTTGGTGAAATAATTAAAACGCCAATCCCAACTCCTTTTTTATGACTTGAACCATCAAAATACAACCTCCAAGGATATGTGTCTACGAAATGTAATGTTTCTTCGACAACAGAGTGGTCTACTATAAAATCAGCAACCACTTGTCCTTTAATTGATTTTAAAGGTTGATAACTTAAGTCATATTCAGACAAAGCTAAAGCCCACTTACCAATTCTACTATGCATTATTGGTTTCGACAGCATATGCTTAATAATATCAGAATGCGAATAAACACAAACATTAGCTGGCTTTATATATTGCTTTAACTTTGTACAAGAAAAATACAAGCAAAGGCACAATTTTTCTATAGAACTGTACCTAGTTTCAGCATCTATTAAGACTCTACTAAGGTAATATATGGCCCTTTCGACACCATTATCATCCTCTTGAGCTAACATGCTACCTATTGTTTTTTCAGATGCTGCTATATACAATTTGAGCACTTTGTTTCTAATAATAGGCATTAGAATTGGTGGTTTCAGCAAATAAGACTTAATTTCTTCAAAGGCTGCTTGATGAACTGATTCCCATTTGAAAACTTCTTCTTTCTTCAGTCTCAATAATGGCGAAAATGCTTGAGTTTTGCCACTTAGATTTGATATGAATCTCCGTAGGAAATTGATTTTTCCCAACAATGACTGAAGTTCTTTTTTGGTTGAAGGAGCCTTCGTTTCAATTATAGCTTTAGTCTTATTCTGATTGATTTCAATGCCTTTTTTGTGCACCACAAAACCCAAAAAATCTCCTGCACGCACACAGAAGGCACATTTTAATGGATTCATTTTCAATCCATATTTCCTCATTCTTTCAAAAGATTATCGAAGATGGTCTAAATGGCCATTTTCTGAGGAAGATTTAACTACCACATCATCTATATATATTTGCATAAAGTTTTCAATAAAATCATGAAACATACAATTCATTGCCCTCTGATATGTAGCACCAGCATTTTTTAAACCAAATGGCATTACTACCCATTCATAAATACCTAATGCCCCTGGACAACGAAATGCAGTTTTCGATACATCCTCTTCAGCAATAAAGATTTGATTGTACCCAGAATAACCATCAAGCATGCTGAGGTATTCAAATCCTGCTGCTGAATCTATTAATATTTCTGCCACAGGCATTGCGTATTCATCTTTGGGAGTCGCATTATTCAAGTCTCTAAAATCTATGCAAACTCTAAGAGTGCCATTTTTCTTAATTACAGGAACTATATTAGCTAACCATTCGACATACCTGGCAGTTCTGATGAATTTGTTCCTGAACAACCTTTCGATCTCCTCCTTAATTTTAGTTAATATTTGAGGAGCAAACCTTCTTGGCATCTGCTTCACGGGCTTCTTCTCTGGTCGAATTGGCAATTGTAATTCCACAATGTCTCGACTCAATCCAGGCATTTCGTCATAGTCCCAAGCAAAGCAATCTTTGAACTCCCTCAGTAATGTGATAACTTGGGTTTTCAATGCAACATCCAGGTATGCACTAACAAAAGTTGGCCTCTTCTTTGAGCCATCTCCCAAATCTACTTCCTCCAAAGGATCTTGAGCTTGCATTCGCTTTGTTGAATCTTTAGGATCTTTTTCAAAACCTAATGGCTCATTATCATAAATGCAATCAAGTTTTTCATTCATAATAATGCCATTTTCGTCTGCAGGATCTTTGGCTTCGACAGCCATTGTTTGATGAATTAATTCGGCTTCCATAGCCGCTTTTAACTTATTCTCGGCCATATAAGCCGTAATCTTGTTCCATGCATTAGGAACTGACATAGGAAACATTTTAAGAATCAGAATACCACCCTTCAGGTTGGGCAGTAGCATCTCCTATTATTTGCCTTTCCCAAACAAAACCATAGTTTGGATGCAAATTAACTGAAGCAAATACATTATCAGCAGGAATGTATGCCTCATTAGAAGATGAACATGGCGCAATGTTCGCCAATTTTTTCTCAAAATTTTCCTTGGTGATGTGATTTACATCAGCACGAAAATAACTTTGGTCTGCTTCAATGTATTCGACAAGACCATCTTCTTTCCACATCACTAGTCTCTGATGTACTGTTGAAGGCACAGCGCCAACTCCATGTATCCACTCTCTCCCAAGCAACATATTAAAGTTTGCTTTGGAAGCAATTACTAAGAACAGAGTGGTCCTCTTGATAGTTCCAACAATCAATTCCACTTCGATGGCTCCAAGAGAGTAGCCAGTTTTGCCTTCGTAATTACTTAAGACAATATTGTGTGGTTTGAGGTCGGTGATGGATATGCCTATCTTCTTCATAAGCACTTCAGGCATAAGATTTACAGCAGCACCTCCATCAACCAACACTTTGTTAATGCCAATGCCATTAACTTTAGCTTGAATATATAAAGGCTTCAGGTGGTTCTGCATACTCGTATCTGGCCTCTCGAAAGTAGCCACCTGCTCTTCGACACAGCCATCATTCATCACATAATAACACATGGGTTTGTGACAAGCCATATCTTCAGTAAAATCTTCCTCACTATTAGGCACAGTTATGACATCATATTCCAGTGGCAATATTGACACCACATTACAGACGACATCAAAGTCATCATCAGAATCATCAAAACTAGAACCTATGTCTTCATCAAAGTCAGACTGAACTTCTTTCCCCTTAGATGTCGAAGATGGAGGACAGATTCTTTCAAGTGCAGGCCTTCTAGGTTTTTCCATCACAACATCCTTACCTTTTGCCTTATTTACCCCACTTGTAGGCTTAGCAACATCAGCACTGGTATTTGCTTCAACCTTAGAAGCCACCTTCTTATCACCCACCTGGACTTTGATTCCCAAGTGACTAGGAACCTTGTTCACGTCTAAAGAAGCTTTTTTCTTCTGGTTTCTCTGAAAACGACGCCATTGGGTTTTAGTCATGGGATTCTTACCTTTATAATTATT
>JAZGSX010000158.1:0-25000 GCA_039519185.1 Astragalus membranaceus
AAAAATAATTTATTTTTATGCTTTTTCTTCTTATATTTTTGAACCTGAAATATTTAGTGAATCCATTTAGTTTGATGTTACTGAGTAAATATAATCCATTCAGTGGTGTATCTAGGATCTTGGGTCAGGATGCAAAATTTTATAAACACACCATCGCTATAAATAAAATAAAAATAAAAGACTTTAATATATTTAAATAAATAAATAAATAAATTACATAACTCATAATTGGTCACTTAAAGGAGAAAGAGAAAAAAGAAGAACATGCTCGAGAGTGAGAAAATGCAGGGACAGAAAATTAGAAATGTGTAAGAATGTGAATACTTGTGCGAGTATGGTGCATTAGATTGGTGCAAAATCAGGAATATTGGTGTAAAAAAATATTTTCAGAGTGTGCAAAATATTTTTTTAATAGGATATTGGTGCTAATATTTTTTTTAATAGGAGTATCGGTGCTAATATTATTCTTTTAGGGTGTGCGGTTGACCACCCTGGGGATAAGGTAGATCCGCCCCTGCCTGAGTTCGATTCCCACAATGGATAAACCTGGTGTTGGCAGTATGAAACTTGCTCCTAAACACGAACAAATATTAGTCTTTTGTTGAAAGCTTTTGAGCCGTGCATCTCACTGGTAAATGCAATAGTATTTACTATTTATGTTTGTCTCTATCTAATCTAATGGTGTAAAGAAGGGAGGGTTGTTGCGTTAAAAACACACTTAGAGCAAGTGTACTCTACCGCAGAAGTAGTATAAAAGATTATCGTGTCCACAGGGATTAATTAGCAAGTACCAAACTAATCGAGATTATTTATTATTTAGACGAACAAATATTTGAATTGTAATGGAACAATTAAAAAAGAAATAAATAACAATAATTAAAATACTAGATTTAATAAATGGAGAGAGGTCTAGGGTCACGGTTTCACTTGCAAGCTTCGATTCCTCCTATGTCTAATCCTACCTGAATTCCCTTATTTTACTTAATTACCAATCCCTTTACTAAAACTATTAATCCGTTTGGTCATTCGCGATTAATATTCTTTTTCCTAAATTAACCCTCGTTTGGTCATGCAAGAATTTAAATTCAGGAAAAGCATAAAGAACAAAAAGGTTGAATGATTGGAAGACTAAATTATGGTTTGGTCATGCCCTAATTATAGCCTCAATTATCCTATAGGTCCACCAACTAATTGCAGTACGGTCGCTGATCAACTAATTGATTATAAACATGCAAAGGGTAGCTAATCCTAATCATGTGATAAAAACAATAGGACAATATTAATTAAGATAAAAACAGGAATTCAAACCAGAAATTAGAACATAAAAAGGTCTCTAATCAAGCAAGATCCACCTAAGACCCTAGAAGAGGATTTAGCTATCCATAGTGTTCGAGAACAATAAAATAAAATTAGGAGTCATAAATTACAGAGATAAAAATAACCCGGAATAGAGAAATTTTTGATCCTGAAATTTTAGTCACCTTTTTCTGCTCCAGAGCTCTCTCACGGTGTCAAGAACGGGTACCAAATCTTCCTCCTCCACTGTCCGGAGCTACTGTTGGTGCGTGGTTTTTTCTTTTCTTCCCCGGCACTGTTTCCTTGAATTCCTTGAATTGATTATCCCCGATCTCTTTTTTTGTTTTGCCTTTTTTATAATGCTGTCGTTCGTTTCTTTTTCTTCTTTTTCAAGTCAAAGAAAACCTCTTTTTTAATTCTTAAGAAAACCTCCCTTTTTTAATACATACGCGGCTCTCTGTATCATGCCGTAGGTCCTTTTTTTTATCATTTGAATTCCAACGTGAAGCTCCCTTCTCACGTTAGGTTTATTTGGAATTGGACTTGGACTTTATTTTTCCACACTTGGGCCACATGCTTCTTTTGCTAACGACACCCCTATTTTGCTTCAAACAACTCATTGAAACAACTTCTTTATCTATCTTCTTTCCTACAAAATAAATAGCAATTTGAGTCACTTATTTATTTAGATAATAATAATAGCTCTAAAAATGACTCAAAAGTGTCTCTAAAAATGCACTAAATTGGAGCTTATCAACTCCCCCACACTTAACCTTTGTTTGTCCTCAAGCAAATTTTCTGGCTCAAATTTTTGAAATAATTAAGTAATAGAGACAGTCAAATAAGGAACCCAAAATTTGAAGTACAATGACAGACAATAGACAATATAGCACATATGAGTTGTCAAAAGGTTGCCCAATTAGAGGCTCATGTCCCTGAAGAACACATTTCTGTGAACAAAGGCACTCGCTCACAATCTCTCTAAGTGTTTAGGGACAAGTGAAAATATACACTCAAGTTTCCACAAAATGCACATTACCATAAGCTTGTAATTTGACCAAATCTCCACTAAATAGTTCACATGCATGCAAAAGATTGGGTGTTAAGGGTTGTAATGGGGCCAGGGTGAATTCATGTAGGGTAGGAAATAAGAAAGAAGGGATAATCAAAGGGCTAAAAACAAGAAATGAATAGTAACATTTGAAATCAAATATGGAGCTCCTATCTATTTTACAATTTTTGCCCAAACTCCAAATTAATTCTATTTCCTTCTTCACTCTTTTTCTATTGAGCAGACTCTTTTTGATTTGCCCTTTTTCTTGAGTAGGCCCTTTCCTTTTTTTTTGGATTTGCCCTTTGGCTCTTTCATTCTTTTGATGTGCCTTTTCCTCCTTGTTGCTTTCGTTTTTTTTTTCAAATTTTTTTCCTATTTTTTTTTTCATTTTTTTTTGAGGAAAAGGTAAATACATGATTCACTCTTTTTTTTTCCTGATAAGATAGACAACTAAAGAATAGGACAAAGTTTCAGTCCTAACAATATAGACAACAAAAAATATAGGACGAAATTGTAATTTTCAATAGTTGTTCCATATTTAATTCCAAAAGGTTACCACAAACAAAAAAGAGAAAAATTATATCTGGGTACCAAAGGAAAAAATATAACAATTAAGCTCAAAGGGGGCAACTAAGGGATAAATTCAACAAACAACTCTGAGCCCAGAAAAATACCTAAATTACCCAAATCTTTTTACATGATGCAAATCAATTTTCGCCTTGAAAGGGTCAAAAGACAAATTCTAGAATGTAGCAAATTGGGAAACACACTCATAGAAAGAAAAAGGGTAAAAATTTATGCTTTAGTATCAATCCCCTTATGAAGGCTCAGATCTCACATTTAGAAGCTAGTTTACAAAAAGTACTCAACAGGCACAATGCTAATTATCAGCTTCCTAAGGACAACCTCACAGTTACAATTAAGCACAAGTCTGTCAAGTAAATTAATTATGGGATCCCCACACTAGCATGAAGCATGGTCCTCAATGCAAAATGATCAAATAGAAACAAAAGGAAATAAATGAAAGAGAGAGAGAGAGAGAGAGTAAGAGTGACTTCCCTGAGAGAGCTTGCAATCTGAGCTTATTCCTAAAAACAAAACAAAAATAAAATTAAAATAAAAATAAATGAAAAGAAAACACAGGTTGCCTCCTGCGAAGCGCTTGTTTAACGTCATGAGCCTGACGATAGTTGGTGCTCAATCAGGGGGCTCTGCAAGGGCAAATTTTACATCTAACGCTGTACACCTTCTTAACTTTCTAACAATGTGGTTGACATTGTTCTTTCTTTTTCCACGTGGTGGATGAACTTCATAGGATTGTGAAAATTTTATTTTATCTCCATCCACCACTATGCTAGGATCCTGCAAAATAAGATTTTTTTCCAAAAGGTCCTGCATCTTTAATTCACAAAAAATGTTAGTTTCAACCACATCATCACAATAAGGAGAAGTTAAAGAAGAGAAATTTTCATTGGAATTTAAAGCTTTAATAACATCATCTTCTTTACCACCCCTTAAAGTTACCTTTCCCCTGTGAACATCAATCACAGCATCACCAATGGTTAAAACAATTTGCCCAAAAATGGGCGCTTTCTCCTCTTTCTCCAAATCTAGAACCAATGGATCTTTCTCATTCTCCTCACAACCGCTCTCATTAATAGGATCTTTTGTTTCAATATGACCTTCAGTAGGAGCTACTATTTTGATTTGACTCCCTTCAGTAGGAGTCTCCCCATCTTTCTTGAGAGCTTCTTCCTCCAGATTATATTCCATGGAGACACCTTCATCTCTCGTAGGAATACTTTCTTTGTATTGCTCAGCTTCTTCATTTTGGGTAGACTTAGTTTGTGAAGGAGTTTCTTGGGCCTCTTGAGATAACAAAGCAATGAGAGTTGAGATTTGACCCTCCAGGCTTCCAAATTTCTTGTTCATGGCTCCAATTTGACCCTCCAAGGTTTCAAAATTTTCATTTGTCTGCTGCATAAATTTGGCCAAGACCTCATTGACATCCGACTTTTCCTCCTCTTGCCTTTGCACTTGTAGTGACTCATAATTATCCCAGTGGGAGAAATAAGGAGGTGGCTCATAGTCATCCCAATAGTCCGAATAAGGTTCATAAGGAGGAGGAGAAATTTGAATCTGGCATTGAGACATATACCAATATGACTTTTCTAAATTTCTTTGTGTCTCTGCCTCTCTAATGTAGTCTCCAATTGTCTTAACCATGATTTAGACTTTTCTCTGCAAAACAAGGTGAACTGCAACGGTCTCTTCGGAAAGTATTAGCAGTTTTTTTTTTAATACTTTTTTAGTAGGATAATAAAAAACAAAATTAAAACTAAAGCATAAAATAAAGTCTAAAGCAAAAAAAATCTTTTTCGTTTAATATTGCCAAATTAATCCCCGGCAACGGCGCCAAAAACTTGTTGCGTTAAAAACACACTTAGAGCAAGTGTACTCTACCGCAGAAGTAGTATAAAAGATTATCGTGTCCACAGGGATTAATTAGCAAGTACCAAACTAATCGAGATTATTTATTATTTAGACGAACAAATATTTGAATTGTAATGGAACAATTAAAAAAGAAATAAATAACAATAATTAAAATACTAGATTTAATAAATGGAGAGAGGTCTAGGGTCACGGTTTCACTTGCAAGCTTCGATTCCTCCTATGTCTAATCCTACCTGAATTCCCTTATTTTACTTAATTACCAATCCCTTTACTAAAACTATTAATCCGTTTGGTCATTCGCGATTAATATTCTTTTTCCTAAATTAACCCTCGTTTGGTCATGCAAGAATTTAAATTCAGGAAAAGCATAAAGAACAAAAAGGTTGAATGATTGGAAGACTAAATTATGGTTTGGTCATGCCCTAATTATAGCCTCAATTATCCTATAAGTCCACCAACTAATTGCAGTACGGTCGCTGATCAACTAATTGATTATAAACATGCAAAGGGTAGCTAATCCTAATCATGTGATAAAAACAATAGGACAATATTAATTAAGATAAAAACAGGAATTCAAACCAGAAATTAGAACATAAAAAGGTCTCTAATCAAGCAAGATCCACCTAAGACCCTAGAAGAGGATTTAGCTATCCATAGTGTTCGAGAACAATAAAATAAAATTAGGAGTCATAAATTACAGAGATAAAAATAACCCGGAATAGAGAAATTTTTGATCCTGAAATTTTAGTCACCTTTTTCTGCTCCAGAGCTCTCTCACGGTGTCAAGAACGGGTACCAAATCTTCCTCCTCCACTGTCCGGAGCTACTGTTGGTGCGTGGTTTTTTCTTTTCTTCCCCGGCACTGTTTCCTTGAATTCCTTGAATTGATTATCCCCGATCTCTTTTTTTGTTTTGCCTTTTTTATAATGCTGTCGTTCGTTTCTTTTTCTTCTTTTTCAAGTCAAAGAAAACCTCTTTTTTAATTCTTAAGAAAACCTCCCTTTTTTAATACATACGCGGCTCTCTGTATCATGCCGTAGGTCCTTTTTTTTTATCATTTGAATTCCAACGTGAAGCTCCCTTCTCACGTTAGGTTTATTTGGAATTGGACTTGGACTTTATTTTTCCACACTTGGGCCACATGCTTCTTTTGCTAACGACACCCCTATTTTGCTTCAAACAACTCATTGAAACAACTTCTTTATCTATCTTCTTTCCTACAAAATAAATAGCAATTTGAGTCACTTATTTATTTAGATAATAATAATAGCTCTAAAAATGACTCAAAAGTGTCTCTAAAAATGCACTAAATTGGAGCTTATCAAGGGTAGGTATTAATACGGGTTTGCGTTTCTCTGAAATTAATCTTGTTTTTTTTGACACAGAAATTAGGGCCCGTTTGTTACGGATTAAAAAATAAGTGATTTTGTTGTTGAATAATTTAGGGCTCGTTTGTTACGGATTAAAAAATAAGTGATTTTACTGTTAAATAATTTAGAGATTAGTTTTTAGAGATTTTTAAGAAAATGAGAAGTTGTTTTGTGTTTGTGTAACACTAGTACTATACCCGTGCATCCGCACGGGCTGACCGCGTTACGTGATACGATTACCTCAAATAGAAACGTTAATTTTTTGGGTAAACCCGGGTATCTACCGCACAGACAACAGTGACTAATCCCTCGCTCATTGTAGGTGCCTCGAGGGGCAGGACAGCTGGCCCAGAGTTTTAACGCTGCTCCGTACCCAAGGTGGGGATCGAACCTCCGACCCTATGAAACGTTAATTTGAAATCTCATTAATCTAAAATCAATTGTAAAATATAGAGGATGACTTGCATACGGACAGGTGCTGCCGTGTTCTTTTTATGAATGAATTTAGACAGTACCCCGTGAAAATAAAGAAAAATTTAAAGTAGATAAAAAATGAGTTTCAAATAAAAAATTGATAAATATTAAAACAAAAAATGTAAAAGTATCATTTAAAAACAATATGTGCATTTATCCCGTGTGTTTTTATATATCAGTGCAATGTTTTTTTATATATCAGTGTTGTTATCCCATGTTTTTTTATATATCAGTGCAACTATCCCGTGTTTTTATATATATCATTGCAGTTATCCCTCTATTTTTTTATATATCAGTGCAGTTGTCCAGTGTGTTTTTTATTGTAGATAGTAAAAGATAGATAATAGATTATCAATAACAAATATTTATCCCGTGTTTTTTTTATATATATGAGTAACAATTATTTGTCCTTTTTTAGGTATTAGTGAGAAATATTTGTCGCATTTGTTTTAAATAATAATCAGTTTAAATAGTCATTAAGCCTTCTTGTTTTTTTAGATAGTGGTTTTCAAAAATTATAATTATCAATGGCAAATATTAATCCCATGTTTTTTTTATATATCACTGCAGTTATCCCCGTGTTTTTTATATATCAGTGCAGTTATCTCGTAGTTTCAATTGATTATTTTACTTGATTAGTAGATTATAGTAGATAGTAAAAGAGAGATAGTAGATTATCAATAAGAAATATTTATTTTAAATATTAATCAGTAGTTTAAATAGTCATTAAATATTATTGTTTTTTATATATCGTTGCAGTTATCTCATAGTTTCAATTGATTATTTGAGTTGATTAGTAGATTATAGTAGATTATTGCAGTTATCCCGTGTTTTTATATTAGAATATTTGAGTTGACTAGTAGATTATAGTAGATTATTGCAGTTATCCCGTGTTTTTTTAGATAGTAGGTTTATAGTAGTTTTCCAAAATTATAATTATCAATGATAAATATTAATTATAAATTGTCAAAAAAAATTATAAATATCAATGGTAAATATTGATCCCGTGTTTTTTAATTATAAATTGTCAAAAAAAAATTATAAAGATCAATGGTAAATATTAATCCTGTGTGTTTTATATATCACTACAGTTATCCCGTATTTTTTTATTTATCAGTGCTGTTATCTCGTTGTTTCAATTGATTATTTTAGTTGATTAGTAGATTATAATAGATAATAAAAGTTAGATATTAGATTATCAATAAGAAATATTTGTTTTAAATATTAATTACTAATTTAAATAGTCATTAAGTCTTCTTGTTTTTTAGATTGTAGGTTTATAGTAGTAGTCTTCAAAATTTTTAATTAAATTAGTGTTTGTATAAATTTAGAAATTTAGTTAAAAGAATTAAAGTGAAGTGAGTAATAAGAGAAAGAGAATAATTATTTATGGGAAAAGTAAAGTAAAAAGAAAAAAAGGAAGAAAGAGAGTGTATAAGAAAAGTGAAAAGGAAGAAAGAGAGTGTAAAAAGAAATAGAAAAAAAGGAAGAAAAATAGTGTAAGAGAAAAATGAAAAGTAAGAAAGAGTGTAAGAATAAAGAGAAAAAAAGAAGAAATAGAGTGTAATGACATTTTTTACCCTAAAAAATTTGTGGTGTCTTTTAGATAGAATGGAGGTATTGGTAAAATCATATGTGGTTTAGTTGTATAAATATAAATATAGTGTAGATACTGAAAATCACTTATTTTAAAATAATCATTCTTAAAAAAATGATTTTTATGAGAAGCTACTCAAAACAGATTCTCATATGAAGCATATTTCAGATTATTTTTAGCTTTCATTTTTTTAAGAATCTGTAACAAACGACATCATGTCGTCATAAGTGATTATTTTTAAGAAAATGAGAAGTTATTTTGTGTTTGTGTAACATACTGAAAATCACTTATTTTAAAAAAATCATTCTTAAAAAAATAATTTTTATGAGAAGCAACTCAAAATAGATTATCATTTAAAGCAGTTTTTAAATTATTTTTAGATTCTCATTTTTTTTGAAAAGCTGTAACAAACGGATGGAAAACTTTTAGAATAAATTTATTTTTTTAAAAAAGTGATTATTCTTCAAAATAAGCTATAGCAAACCGACTCTGGAAATTATTGTTCAAGAAAAGAAAGTGTTAACGGGGTATCCTCGTAAATAGAAAGAAAAAGCACGGGCTAAACAGTCACAGCGCCAAAAACTGTTGATTAACAAGCATCACTAATAGTTCGTACTTCTTACATAATAGCATTCACAGAAAAAGAATGCTACTTCGTACTCTTGGAGTTAATCGTTTTCTGGGTTCGCTCGCATATTCTCTTTCCAAACCTTCCTTCTCTTTCCGACCGATTTGCGCCATGGCCGAAGAATTCGTCAAGGGCACCGTTTATCCCAGCGGCGTCGCCGTCATGACCCTTGATCGCCCCAAAGCTCTCAACGCCATGAACTTAGGTTTTTATTTTCATTCATGAATTTTCTTGCACGTTTCTTATAATTATGTATGCTGTCAAGATGTGAATTGTTTTCAGATATTTGTTTCCGAACTGTTCAGTTGAACTTGCTTATATAACAGTACGCAATGGTAATTGAACTCCTGGTTTACTTGCTTATTTGGGATTATTTTCATAATGCCCCGCAAAAATGGGAGAATGCTTTATTTTGGTTATTTGATTCAAATTTGAATGGAATGATGAATGGTGTCTTTTTTAAATTTTGGTTTCCCTTTTTACAATTTTGAGTTAATTTAATTTTGCAGGATTTTTTTTAAAAAAAGTTTTTATTTAAATGGTTTTTAGTGTAGAGTGTGGGTAGCTTGATTTTGACTTAGAAATCTGTATGGTGCAGATATGGATGTAAAGTATAAAAGTTATCTTGATGAATGGGAATTGGACCCAATGGTGAAATGTGTTTTGGTCGATAGCAGCTCCCCTCGTGCCTTTTGTGCTGGTATGGTTGCGTCATACAGAGAAATTTATAATTATCCTTTTGATGCAATATTTTATTGGAGCATCTTTCTAGCTTGGAAACATTAAAAATTAGCTTCTTATGCAGATTTTCTGCTTTAGATACGAGGTTATTTGGTTCTGACTTCTGAGTGCTAGGTAAGGTTTTGAGAGTCACATTGATGGTCCATGCAGGTATGGATATTAAAGGGGTTGTTGCTGAAATACAAAAGGACAACAGCACACCTTTAGTGCAGAAGGTCTCATTATATTATTTGTTTTAGCCTCAAGTGTATCAATACATGCTTATCTAGTTGCACTTGTGGTGTGTCTCATTGGATGTGTATTACTTCTCTATTGTTGTCATCGTCATCATTTTTTGATGCTATATTACCTTTTTTTATAGTTAATGTTTCATAAAAAAAAAACTGTTATCGATTCTCATTGGCCGCTTAACTGGTAATCAAGATCTTAGTTTACCTGCAGGCGGTGATGTGAAGCAGATAACAGTCAAAAATCAGCTATCAGATATAATTGAGGTTTAGTTGTGTCCTTTGTAATCATATGCCATCAGATTCATACCCTTTTGCTTTATTATAACCATGCCAATATGAAATGAGTGCTTTTGTGTAGGAATTTTTAGCATTAATAAACTAACAATGTCCTTACGTCGCCATATTGCTAATTTAGTTGACTACTCTATTCAAGACAAACTTAGCCCCATTGTCAACGCTGTTGGCTTTTAAAAACTTCAATGTTTTAAATAATTGGTAATATACAGTTATTGACAGTTTCATGTTCAAGTAAATCCAAAATAAAATATATAAATATACAGCTCTTACTCTGATTCTCTGATTGATGAAGCCATCTCCGCGACTTCGTTTTTGGTAAGCCACAAGGCATCCCTATACCCAAAGACTATGGAACTAGTCCTTGCCCAAAGGGTGTGGAACTAATCCTTGCCCAATGGGTGTGGAACTAATCTTTGTTCAGGTGTTGGTTTAGCCCTGGCTAGAAGGTGTTTCTAGTTGAGGTCCTAACAATGCCTTATTTGTTGGAATGCACCAGCTTCTGTCATTACAAGATTACCCTTTTTGCACATCCCTTTTTGCCTATCTACGTTGAACTTCCTTTGGATGTTTTGATGTGTTTTCTTATAAGTATCACATGTAAATTGGTTGGTTTTTGACTGTATTTTTGTTAAATAAATTTCATTTTGTTTCTTTCTAATTTCTGTCAGCATTATGTTGAATTACACGTTTTGCTGCATCATGCATTTTTGAATGACTTTGATTATGT
Source organism: Astragalus membranaceus (assembly GCA_039519185.1). Taxonomy (NCBI): domain Eukaryota; kingdom Viridiplantae; phylum Streptophyta; class Magnoliopsida; order Fabales; family Fabaceae; genus Astragalus; species Astragalus membranaceus. The sequence goes on from JAZGSX010000158.1 coordinate 10,869, forward strand.
GCTACGTAAAAATAATACTATTATGCTGCATATTTTAGGTCTTCACAATTGAGTATTCTTTGATATGCAAAATTTCCGAGTACACGAAACCATATATAAGCTTCATGGATGGGATAACAATGGGTTTCGGAATTGGCTTATCTGGTCATGGCCGCTATCGTATCATAACAGAGGTATGCTTACCTTATAATATTGCTGCTTCATTTAATTACATATATTTTTTAAACTCAGAATTGCCAATCTGGATTTTAATTATCACTTTTCGTTTTCTCAACACATTTCCAGAGAACTGTTCTAGCAATGCCAGAAAATGGAATCGGCTTGTTCCCAGATGTAGGGTTTTCTTATATAGCAGCTCAAAGTCCAGGAGAAGGATCTGTTGGTAATTTTTTTTATGATACAACACTTGTAGTTCTTTGTTGTTTTGTTAGATGAGCTAACAAGGACTGAAGGTTATTGAAGCATCAAGATGTGATCTCTGGACTCTGGTTACTACTAATAGCTTATTAGTTTTCCTATATTTACCTATAATATAGACCAGATACATCAGTTATTCAATGAACCTAGAAAGTCCATTTTTTGCTTATGAATGAGACTAGAGATGGAACCTCTGAATTCCGTTAATTTGAATATTTACCTGATTGCAGGTGCTTATCTGGGACTGACTGGAAGGAGGATTTCCACACCTTCAGATGCAATATATGCTGGCCTTGGAACACATTATGTGCCATCTGGAAAGCTAGGTTCATTCAAGGAGGCCCTTTTGGCAACAAACTTGTATGTCAGCACGAGCCTTTAAATGGCTCTTGAAACTCTTTCTTTAGCACCGCCTTTTAAACTTCATCAGTTTAGATTGAATTGGACCCATGAAATGATAATAATGCATTGGCCTCTCTGTTTGTGAGTATATAAGTAAAGTCATACTGTATGCACCAGATGCTCTTATGTTTGTTGAAATAACCTAACATCTATGGACTTTGTTCAGAGGTATATAATTGCAATGAGTACATACAAACCAATTTCAAAGATGCAATGGTCTTACACAAAACTCATTGGTTATTTAGTTCTCAGGATCCCCATCAGGACATCAAAGTACTTTTAGCAAGGTATGAGTCCAACCCAGAGTCTGAGGCACAGTTGAAATTACTTTTACCTCAGATAAGTTCTGCATTTGAAGGAAATAAATCTGTTACTGAGACCATTGAGGAGCTAAAAAAACACCAGTCAAGCACTGACTCTAATGGTATGCTTTTTGTCTTGTTTGTTATACTGAAGTGTTCAGATACAGCTATTGTTGTGATATTAAATACTAATGTTTGGAATCATTGTTTAACTAATGTTTCCAATTTCTAGTTGTGGAGTGGGCTAATGAAGCTCTCCAGGGTCTCGGAAAAGGTGCTCCCTTCTCACTTTTCTTGACCCAAAAGCACTTCTCTGCAGTTGCCTCTGCACTAGGAAAAAATGACAGTGAATTATCCACGGTGAGCACTTTCTTTTTTATTTATTTTTTGACTAGGGGTGTCATTTCCATGATTTCAAATGAGTTTAATGTGTATTCCATCTGTATTTTTGAAAATCCAGCTTAGTGGTGTAATGAAAACCGAGTATCGCATTGCCTTGAGGTCTACACTACGACATGATTTCGCAGAAGGTGTCCGAGCAGTATTGGTGGACAAGGATCAGGTTCTCCTATGATTTTTATACCTTTGGTCTAATTGACAAACTTTAATATTAGTTTTTCTCTAAACCATGGAAGTATAGGGGAAATTGACATGTCTGCAGAAAATAGTTGTAGGTGTTAACATTTATTATATGTTTTACTTTTGGGGTACGTAAAGATATAATTGGTGGAATGAAATAATGCTAAAATATGCCTGTTTTATATATTTGTTGTACTAAGGTAGAAATATGCAAAAATGTTTTCTTCAAAACTAGGCAAACTATGAAGGATCTTCTGTTGAAAGTACATATATGATATATCTGGTGTCACTTCATATGAATTTACAGTTTAAAATATCCTTATCTGGTTCATTCTGCGTATAATTTTTTCTTGGTGCTGTACTGCTGTTCTATGAATCCTTTAGTTATTTATCCTAATATTTGGTGTATGTTGTTTCCTGCTTCAATAATAAATTCAACAAACATTCCTCGCAGAACCCCCAGTGGAAACCATCAAGATTGGAGGAAGTTGATCCGAGTGAGGTTGAAGCCGTTTTTAAACCATTAGGGCCAGAGGTTGAGGAGTTGTCCGTGTAACTAAAGAAGGAAATCCCTCATTCCATCAAATGCATTACTGCATCAAATAAACAGATGGTGTCATCGTTGGGTTCTGGTGTTGCTCGTACCGTTGTCACCGCGATAACATAAAAGTCCATGATCTTGGAAATCAGAGGTCGATATTGCTTCTAGCATATCCTCTTGGAAAAGATGAAGGCTATTATGGTTTCCTTAATTTATCTTATATTTCGTCGCACAGTTTTGGCGACTCTTGGAAATCTAACGATGTTTATAATTTACGTGGAATAGTTTGTTGTTTTTGGGTGTGATAAAACTGGGAATGAATACAAACTAACTGATAATATGAGGTAGGGAAACACCTCGTATCATCATCATCCAAAATCAATCTAAGCTAAGGACTTTGAATCTATATCTCAGTACAATCAAGACTTCCTGAATGTCCAAAGTTAGCTAGATGATTTGCAGCCTGGTTAGCTTACCTATAGATCTGAGAAATAGACTATCTCCCATCTTGAGCATCAAGCAATCTCATAGCTTTTTCCACCATCATTTTCAGCCTAGCACAGCTGGAAAACTTCAAATTAATTATGTGCACCACAATCAAAGAGTTCATTTTAGTACAAAAATCCCTTATATTTAATTTGGTAGCCAGTCTCAACCCCTAAACCATTCCTTTTATCTCAGCAATAACCGAAGTAGCCATATCAGTGTTGCAGCAGAATCCTCTAATAAAAATGCAACCACCACAACAGCCATGCCCAAATTTAGGTAAGATATATCAATATTCAACTTACACTGATTTCTCGAGGAAGCCAAGCTATTTGGACATCCTTCTCGTTCCTTTCAATGAAAGTTGGGGGATCACTCAACAAGTTAGAATGCACCAATTTCATCTCAAGTAGGTAGTTTAGTTGGCTGGCTAAGAGATATTGAATGAGTATAAGAAGGAGATCTAAGATTCAAACTCTGGAAACTAACATTTTCCCCACCCCTCTAACAATTAACAACTAACATTGTCTATAAAAAAGGAATACACCAATTTCAATTGGACATCACAAAAAAGCTCACAGTGGTGGAATAGTTGGGCGAATATTTAATATTTTCTGAATAAATGTTTTTACCCATACACAAATGATTTGACAATGGTAGGCGTTTTTTTTACAAAATCAATGACGGTTGGTAGGACCATTTTCGTCTCGTTTCATTTTGGTTATTTTTTATGGTTATTTTGCATATATCAAGGAAGTCATAGAATTATTGGTCTTTTCTCTATTGTGTACTCCATTTGTTCCATAACTTTGGTACTTTTTGTATTTTATTTTTGTTCCAAAACAATAGTATTTTTAAAAATCCAATGTATAATTCACCAATTTTTTTCAAATACACTCTTTATGGACCCTTTGTAATTACTTTTATTTTTTGTTCCATAACTTTGGTGCTTTTTGTCTTTCACCTTCTTGTATTTGAACCCATGATGAGGCTTTAATACATGAAAGCATTCTTGCATCTCACAAGGTTAGACACAAGAATGTTTCGATACTTAAGCCCCTGTCACTGGTCCAAAATCTTTGGGGGAAACAAAATAATACCCCATGAGAGTTAGATATCATAGTCCTGTAAGTATAAATTAGCAGCACGAGGAAAAGGTGACCAACGTATTATAAAAGCATGCACCATCCAGCGTGGCATTCTACTAAAATTCAAATCCAATAACTTGAAACTTAATACATAAAAACATCTGTCTCACCACTTAGGCTATAGCTTAAGTAAGGTACGTTGTTTTCTTAATTCAAAAGTAGAAAAAGATTAATAACCTATTACCGTCTAAAGTATCTATATTTGGTTGGCGATTGTTTCGTGATTTGTTGCCCACAAGGGGTCTTTTATTCCATCGCCATGTGATTGTTAATGAAGAGGAAGTTGTATGTTCTTTCTGTTTGCAGCAACGAGAAGATTGCATGCATTTATTCATGTACTGCAGCTTTGCTAGAGAGGTATGGAACCAAGTGTGCATTTGGTTGGGTGTGCAACAAGTGGATCTGCTTACTCTTGAGCACTTTTACTGGTTTGGTAATGTTTGTGTTGACGCTGTGGCTGAATTGATGCGACGAACAGTACCTGCAAAACAACGAAAGTTAGGAAAAACAACCGGAGGGGTCTTGACGACGCGCCCTTAAGGATTTATCTGCCTCTACAGCGCAAATCCCCCGAGGGTACACTGAGCCCCACAGAGATGGTCTCAGCTTGTGCGCGCGAGGAGTCCCACTTACTAGCTTGTTTATAAACCCTCACAAGGTTTTAATATATAAAGGCTTTGGTTCCCACAAACCCAACCAATGTGGGACTTCCCACTTTTGTAATATCATAAAAATTAATTAATTTTACAACAGTTTGAAAGGGGAGGAAGGCTAAAAAAACAAAGTATTTGATTTGGTTAACAATTTCTGGTGTATTTGGTTGTCCCGTAATGGACTTGTCTATAGGAACGAGGAAGCTAATATTGTTTCAGTTATTACCCGTGTCAAGAGCTTATCGTGGAGTTGGTTTGTATATAGAGCGGGTAGTAGCTCAAATTTGTCTATTTCCTCTTGGTGGATTAATCCACTTCATTGCCTAAACAATTTGTAATTTCCTTGTTGTTTGGGTTCGAGCACCCCTAGTGCCCCGTTAATGAAGTTTTGCTTATCGAAAAAAAAAACCTAGTTCGCACCATTAAAAGGTGAAATACTAAATTATGCTATCGCAATACTTGAACAACTAAAAGCAGAATTGTGTCTTAATTTGTTGATTTCCTTTAACTATCCTACCTAATACAAACTAATTTAACTATCTTTAGTTTAGGATTAAATATGTTTTTCCTCCCTGCAAATATAGTTGTTTTTCAAATAAGTCTTTGTAGAATTTTTTTTTTAAAATAAGTCCCTGCAAAATAATTTTTTAAATACGTCATTCTGCTGATAAAAATGCTGATGTGGCAAAAGTTTGTCCTTCTTGGCCTTTCCAGATGATATTTTTAATTTTTATTTATTTTAAAATACTGATGTGTTATTTCTTCATCTTCCTCATTTCTATTTCCAGAAACCCACTTCTTCTTCCATGAAAATATCTTTTCTTCTTCCATTCCCCATCTCCCTTCACTAATTCTCTCTTCTTTCACTCCAATCATACATTAAATTAAAAAACCCTAAATCCCCAATTCCTAATTTATCTGAAATGAAATGATGGGTCAGTTAGTCTCCAATACCAACTGAAATGAAATGCATGGATCAACATATAAAGTATAAAACTCTTTGGTGGGTATTTCTACCTTGCAGCTACTGCTACTATCATTAGTACCCCATGATAACAGTTAGCATTGCAAGTATAAACTAACTTCCCCACCCTATTTTCTTCATGCTATAATAGCTATTTATGCTATCAAAATTATTCCTCTCACTCTCGTATAAATAACCCTCTTAGTAGACACAATGTAACACCATTTTGACATCAACAATATCAATATTTATTCCTCTCACATGTCGCATAAAGTAAACACCATTGTGTGGATTTACCAAGAAATAAACAGTATTGCAGAAGTGTCATACCCCAATTTTGTCCGTCCAAAAATAATAATGATTTTCTTCTTTGTCGTTATATATCTTACTTCGTAAAAGTTGAAAAATATAAATTCATTTTCAAGTTATATTTTACTTCCTATTTAGTTAGTAGATATATTTAATGGTATAAAAAAAAAGGGAAAGTAAAAGAAAAAAAAACAAGAAAAGAGAAAGGGAGAGGCGATTAGTAAAAAGGGAGGGGTGTAGGTGTATAGTGCAGCGAATTTGGGCTGCTGAAGGCCCATGCGGATAAGCCTGACCCGATTCGCCCCATCTCACTCTCTAAACCTAATGCCCAGTTCAGCAACCCTAAAAAAAAGGAGGCACACGCTCCCACCTCCATCAGATTCAGAAAAGAGGCGCCTCCTCATTTCACTTTCTCTCACACGTTTCCTTTCATCTCCTCTCTCCCACGCCTCCTTTCAACATCACCTCCACCTCTCCCATCAAACCCTAGCCGTCCACTCTCTCTTCCCTACCTTCACAGCCCCCCTCTTTCTCTCCTCTCTCACGAAATCACCATTTTTGGTACCTCTTTCTCTCCTCTCACACGAAACCTCCATCTTAGGCGCCTCTTTCCCTCCTTTCCTCAGTCACACGAAATCTCTGTTTTGTCATCAACATTCAAAGAACCATCAGTCTCACAATAGATCGATGATTCACGTTTTTTCTCCTCAGTTTTTCATGGATGGCTTCGGTTTTAAGGGGAACCCGCAAAGAGTTACACGGATTTCAGATCTGTGCACAAGATTCAACGAAAAAAACGAAGGGCAAAACGCATCACTACAAGATCAAGTTTTAGTATAAATAGGGGTTACGGTTTTGAGGCAAGGGGGGACGATTTTTTTTGGGAGAAGAGGGTAAAAAGGCCGAAATCTTGAAGATCCAGGAGCAAGAGAAAAAGAACGGTTCTGGAAAGTTTGAGTGAAAGAGTGAGAGAGAGAAATTTTCGTTTTTTTTCTTCTAAATTTATCATACAGTTTTTATTTTTTATGATTCTTATTGGTGAGATTTGAGAAGAGAACTCCTTGTTCAAGGTTTGTTGTATATTTTTCTCTCAATACTCTTCTATTTTATGATTTTTGAATCTTTTATTTGATATTCTTTTCATCTTCATGTATATGGTTTTTCTTTGATGTTGAATATTCTATTTTCTTCTTTTGAGTAAAAGAATAGAAGAGCATGTATAGACTATTTAATATGTTTTTTTTTTAGTTGTAAAGGATTTAGTTTATTTTGAATGTCACGTTCAATTTTTTTTTTCCTGTACCTTCCTATTTATCATAATCATGTGCACAACCATGAGTAATGATAGTTAGTTAAAGGACAATTGGATCGGATGATATATTTGCGGCAATGTTTTTCTGGGTGAGTCATAATCACGGTGGCTCAATATCAATAGGATTCGTTGGACTATCCTTTACTTGTACGCGCAGTCAGGTCTTTAGCTAGTGTTGTTGATGAAATGTATTAATGTCATTTTCTTATCAACAATAATCATCATAATCCAAATAAGAAAGATCTAAAGTAATAAAGTAATCACTTGTTTTATATCAAAATTTTCCTTTAGCCACACTGTCCCTATTAATCAAGTTTTTTTTTATATTGAAAAAAGATCCTTTAACTTCAAAAAAAAAGAGAGTTACATATATGTTTATTCATTTTTTTTAGAAATATAAGATGAGCAATAATATTAGCCATTAACCATAAAGTTCACATTCTTTTTCTTAAATAACAACCATTTTTTTTTACATCAGATTGCTATTTGCACCCCTCTGTCTCTAATGACACCACCTCTGTTTCTTTTAAATTTTCGGACTGCTATTTACACCTCCAGACTCAAGCGTAAGCCCCCTTCCTCACTTAGGCCCAGTTTCGCTAACTGGGCCCTCCTAGGCGATCTGGGCTTCTTTTTTTACACCCCTCATTTTGATAACTTAACCCCTTGGGAGAGCCCAGCATTTACGCAGCCCACTGGAACTAATTCCTGATTTCTGCACCCCCTATTTTAAAACGCAACCCTTCTCACTATTTACACCCCATTTTTAATAATACAACCCCCCTGTAACTTGCACCCCATTTTACTATTGCACCTCCTCGTTTCCTTTTTTCTTAAATTTTGTCTCTTTCCCTTAAGTAAATTTTTTTTTCCTTCTTTTCCCAAACCTTTTTTTCCAAACAGATTTTCTTTTCCCTAAACAAGAATCAACCCAATTGCGAAAACTCTTCAAAATCAAACTTTGTTAGTAGTTCTGCGAAGCCTTTGCTTGCATGATTATTAGCAATGGAGTGCTAATGGTGGTCACTTGGAGCCTTTGCTCAATTGATCATCATGAAAGCTCAACTTTCACAATTCAACAAGATAAAGAACGAAAACATTTTCTTTTCTAAAAACATTTTCAACCCATCGTCGCTAGTGGCTAATCAGAACCTTTGTTCGTCTAGCCATTGGTGGCGATGTCTTTTTCCCAAAAGAACAACAAGCGATGATCACTCATAACCTTTGTTAGTTTGATCATTCGTGCCAATCAATCTCTTTCGAAAACCCCTTTCAAAAAGAACAAATAAAAAACGAGTCGCTACTAACAGTCAATCAGAACCTTTGTTCGTCTGACTGGCGGTAGCGACTCTCATTTTCAAGAGTATTTAGTGGTGATTCATCATAGCCTCTGCTAGTTTAATCATTCGCTAATGCTCGTCCTATCTCAAAAACTCACTAAAAAAGATAAAAAAACAAAAACTTTTCAAAAGGACAAAGAAGAACTACGTAGCTTTAAGTTCTCCATCGCACCGGGAGATACGTAGGAGCGGGCCATGTCCCGTCAAGTGTTTTTCTAAAAAAACCATTTTCCCCCTTTTTCATAATAAATAAAGATTTTCATTAAGATTTTTTCAATAAGAAGTAGAGAGGCAAAATTAAGTATTTTCAAGTCAACACACTAAAACCACACATTTAATTAAAGGTTCTCTCTCAGTAGAGAGGACGTGTGGGGTGCTAACACCTTCCCTGCGCGTAACCGACCCCCGAACCCTATTCTCTAGTTTCGCAAGACCAATCGCTTTCCAAAAAAGGTTTTCCTAATATTTTCCTTAATAAATATTGGTGGCGGCTTCATTGTCTTAGAAAAAGTTGTGAACGGGGAAGGTTCTCCCTCGGGGACTTTTTCGGGCGCAACAGCTGGCGACTCCACTGGGGACTAAAAAGAAAAACATTTTTTTCAAAAAGTGGGTCAAGCCTAATTAATTAAATGTGTGGTTTGTGTGATTGATTTGAACATCTTGCTTTGCCTCTATTCTTCTTCTTTTTCATGAGCATGTTGCATCCATATGCATTCTTCTTCTACGTTTGCTTTTGTTTAAAATAATAGATAGTTACTTCTTTGCTTAAATGCTTAGTTCCCTCATGCATATTTCTCCTCTCTTGTCATGGCCCCTTCTTCTTTACTCGCTTTCTTGAGGTAAGTAGTGCATTATTGTCGGCGCCCTGGATTAGTTGTATTTGATTGGTATTGAACCCTAGGGTAGACGACATGTTATTGCTTTCTATTTGTCTGGACTGTTCTGGATTTTCATTTGCAGGTGGGGTAGTTTTTTAAGGAAATGCCCTTCGCACACACACACACATTTGTACTTTGAGGCTATATGATTAGAGAAAGAGACCATAACCCAGGTCTATTAGAATACCATAGGATGAGTGGATTCGAGTAGTGGGAGCCCATCAGGACCTTTGTTCGTTTGGCTACTCGCGAAAGTTTCAATCAGAGTTGTGCTCTTTTATGATGCTTCGTATCTAGCAGTTTGCTGCATTTACGGGGATTTTCATGAGAGGGACTGTGGTTCTGATGGCCTTTGTGAGGGTGTGAATAGAGCTACATGAGAAGATTATCCCAAACATGCCTTAGATCATAGGTTCTCCCCCTTTTAGGTCACAAGGGCTTTCCAAATTGTGTGCTGCATCGTTGCATTCAGCTCAATCAAATTTTCCTTCAGAATTGTCGAAAGTAAAAAAAAAAAAAAGGGGATGTGCTTTTCCTTTTCAATAAACGCCTATATGAGGTGGCACATAGTGTGAAAATTTTCAAATCACCATCTGTAAATATCCTCTTTCTGCAAAAGCACAAAAAGAAGCATCATTGCATCATTATGCATCATCTGCATTAAATAAAACCCAGTTTTGAAAATCGTTCGTCATGCATCTGAGTTGTTTGCCGGGATTGTAAAGTAACTTGGAATCTTGTCTTAGGTAGGAAAGATAAAGCAACATGGGATCAAGAAGCGAGATTGTACTTAATTCAAGGTTTCCGGTTGTCAGGAGAATAGATGTAGAGGGTTTGAAAGAGTTTGTTTCCTTGATGGAGTCGGAAGAGAGGGATCTATTCGGGAAGGCTTATGGTAACCTCCTCAGATTGTTACAATTAGATGTCCAGGAGAGTGCTATTATGGCCCTGAGCCGATTCTATGATCCGGACATTCGATGCTTCCTCTTCAAAGACTTTCAGTTATCACCAACTCTCGAGGAGTATGAACAGATTCTGGGGTTCTCAAGGTCAGAGTTAGCACCTTACCAATATCAGAAACATCGGTATTCAGACCAGAGACTCTCTTTGTTGCTGCAAGTCGGTGTGAAGGAATTAGAGCTTCATAAAGAAAGGAAGAACCGTATCAGGGGTTTCCCGCTATGTTATTTCGAAGGTTTATTGAAGTTTTATGCCCAGAATAAGAAGTGGGGTCCTTTCAAGCAGCTGTTAGCCCTAGCTATTTTTGGGATCGTCCTTTTCCCTCAGGTCGAGAAGTTCATTGATGAGACCGCTATTGGGCTTTTTCTAGCATTCATAAGTAAAGAAAATCCGATTAACCCTGTGCCAGCAATCCTTGCAGATACCTACTATTCCTTCACTCATCACCGTGTGTTAGGAAAGAAGAAGGTTGCTTGCTCTTTCCATGTTCTCTACACCTGGTTCCTCAACCATGTTGTCACTCATAAGACGAAAGCTGCAGACTTAGTAGAAATATGCCCTGTGTTGTGATGTAGAAGCCAGAAATGCACGAGAATGGGTGCACACTTTAGAGAATCTCAGTGCTCTCAAAGTATGTTGGTTCAATCATCCGTGTTGGAAAGATAGGCCTTCAATACTGTTCCGGTGCGGCAATTTCCAGAATGTACCCTTAATGGGAACCCAAGGCTGCATCAATTACAATCCCTCTCTCACCATCAGACAGCTTGGGTATCCTATGAAGAATGCACCCACTGAAGACATGTTGGCCCCAATCTTTCTCGATAAAGAAGATCTAAAGAACCAAGGCTTGCTTCAGAAAATTTCAAAGGCTTGGGAAGGTGTAGTTTACAAGGATAAAACGGAGATCACAAAGAAAACGGGTGATGTTACTTTCTACCAATGGCTTCACCAAAGAATTCAAAGTGTTGGCCCGCCTCGTCAGAATTCATCGTCAGTTGGGAAAGAAGTCCCAGAGCTTCACGTTCCAAGTCTCAAAGAACTAAGTGAGGTCAAATCTGTTTTGTTCAAGGTAGAAGAAGAAAAGAAAGCCTTACAAGATGAGTTGGGGAAAGTAATTTCTGAGAAGAGAAAGTTAGAGAACGAAAACGAACGCAAGGCCGAAGCCCTTAAAGAAAGCAGTAAGAAGCTTAAGAAAGAAGAGGAAAGTAATCAAAAAATGAAGGAATATCTGAAAGGTGCCAAAGATGAGTTGAAAAGATTGAACGCCAAGGTGGGTGAGGCCATGGTTAGGGCAAACGAATGGAGGAAGTTGTTCAAAAAGTCTGCGCAAAGTGAGAGAACTACAAGGGAATCACTAGAGGAATTCAAGAAAAAGTCTCAGTCTGTGACGTGCGAGCTTGAAAGTCAAATAGAGTGCATCAGACAAGATAGAGATGCAATTGTGAACATCATTAGAGAGTATCAGCAGGCTTTAAGGGTGGAGCAAGAGAATTCAGATGAGCTAAGGAGGAATCTGAGTCACATCAGTGAGGCTTACCGACAGGTAAGAGAGGAGAGTCAGTACTGGGAATACCGTCTTCTCGAGCTAATGGGTAGGATTGAAAAGCAAGAGGTCATAGTTGAGATGAGGGCAGAAATTCAGCAGTGGAAGAACAAGTTCTCCAAATTGGCATGGTTGGCTAACCAGGCGGTGAGGGATGTTCCCAAGAGGTTGAGAAAGGCAGAAGCTGAGATGCTGCCTTACAACACTCCGGTGCGAGTATATGAATTCGTGGAATACTGCAGATCTCTGACCGAGGAACTCATGGAAAGGGCAAGAGAAGCTGCTGCAGCTAGCAAAAAGGAGAAGAACCGAGAGAAGATGAAGGCAATAGGTTTTTAGATTTAAATTCTCCTTTTTAGAATGTTCACTAGGAGATTGTAATTTTTCTTTTCTTAAAGGATGTTGTGTTTTCCTTTTCAAAGCGTAGTATTGCGCATTTAAGGATATTGTATATTGTTCTTGGAATGATATGATGCTTGAATGAAGTACGTTTATCTCACTTGTTGATCCCAGCCGTGTTATGTCCTTGAAAATATTCGAACATACACCTACGACAAGAGCAAGTTGCACTGTGATTCCCGGCAATAAACAACAAATAATATAAAAATAAAAAATAAAAAATAAAAAAAAATCATGTGCATTACATCGCATTCATTAATTTGCTCCTTTGCTTATAAAAATGTTTTCAACTCAAACAGAAGATAAGGCAAGCTGGTGCGACCACATCCGTATTGGACACGTTCAAATGCCAGAGGAATGGCAATTTTGAGTGACCCCGATCAACCTCAGCCAGAGAATCAGAATACTCCAGCTTCAGGCTCAGAGAATGGAAATGGAACAGGCCAAGGCCTCGAGGTACAGAATCAGAACCATTCAGCTCCTGGTAGCTCCAGTCAAGGTGATCCCGAGTTGAGAAATGAAATGAATGCCATGAAGGCACAGATGAGCGAGATGATGAGACTCCTGTTGTCCTTGAAAAATGGAAATGACTTTCAAGCTGCTCAGTGGCCTCCTTATGGCCTTCCTTTGGGTTATAGTCCTCCAAATCAAGGGGCTAACCCAGGAGCTGGTCCCGGGGCAATAGACGAGAATGTACGGCCAACGTCTGTCGGGTCAGAAGGAATGGCTGGTGAACCCCAGGTTCAAATCCCACATACAATTGTCATACCTCAGCCTACTCCTCAGAACCTCAGTCCACAGCCTGCTGCCTTTCCACCGACTCAAGGTTTCGTATCTGGAAACTCCGTTTACCCTCAGGTTCAACACTCAATACCTCCACCTCCTTATGGTGTAAGTCATTCCCCTCAGGTCTATTCCGCTGAGCACCAACAGACCAGAGAGCAGTTCCAGATGTTAGAAGAAAGACTAAGAATGATTGAAGGCTTTGGCTCCAGGGCAAGGGAGGCCAGAGACTTATGCCTTATTCCTGATGTGGTGTTGCCGCCAAAATTCAAGGTCCCCGATTTTGACAAGTACAGAGGAGCGACTTGCCCAAAGAGTCACTTGACGATGTATTGTAGGAAGATGTCTACCTACTCCCGTGATGACAAATTGCTAATCCATTGTTTCCAAGATAGCCTCGCCGGGGCATCCCTTAATTGGTATATGAAGTTAGAGCCATCCCAAGTCCGCTGCTGGAAGGATTTAGCAGATGCGTTCCTCAAACAATATCAATACAATACGGACATGGCGCCGGACCGAACACAGCTGCAGAATATGAGCAAGAAGGAAAATGAATCATTCAAGGAGTACGCCCAGCGATGGAGGGCTTTGGCAGCACAAGTCACACCTCCTCTTTTAGACAAAGAATTGGTTTCTATGTTCATGGAAACCTTACCACCACTATATTATGATCGTCTGATCAGCAGTGCATCATCCAATTTTTCAGATGTGGTGATTGTGGGAGAGAGATTGGAGAACGGATTGAGAAGTGGAAAGATTGCACAGGGGTCCACAAGTAACGCAAGTTTCCAAAAGAAGCCATTATCCGGCTTTCCCAAAAAGAAAGAGGGGGAAACCAATGCCATCACTATCAGCCCACCATACCAGCCACCCAACATCCCAGTCCCCACTCCCACACAAACAGCCCATCCATTCCAAAACAACAACCAAAGCAACCACCAAAGGACCTATCAAAACAGAATAGCCTTTGACCCAATTCCCATGTCATACACAGACCCATTCATATACCTCATCACCAATAAGCTCATCAATACAAGACCCATGAAACCTGTTCAACCACCTTACTTCAGAGGATACAACCCTAATAGTGCCTGTGCCTTCCACGAAGGGGCGGTT
>JAZGSX010000159.1:0-25000 GCA_039519185.1 Astragalus membranaceus
GAACCGAGAGAGTTAGTAGGGGTCTCGGTAGAACTCACTGAGATTGTATCTCACTGTTTAAATGTTGTTGTTTTACAGAGACACAGGGACAGCGGAAATCCAAGAGGCACGAGTAGGTTGAGCTCAGACTGGATGCTGATAGCCTAGCTTTATGTTTAAGCTTATTTCCCTTTTGTTGTCTGTATACTAAAGCATTATGTATTTAGTGTATATCTTTCTTCCGCTTTCTTGTATGATACTGAATACTATAATTGCTGATGGTATATGGTCTGAGAACCATATTGTCTTGTTGTAAATAAGACTGTTTGAGTTATATTCAGCGAAAAATTTATAGTGATATTCAGTGTCTAAGCAGGAAATATATCTCTGATGTGTTACTAATGTGCACCTGGGTATTTTTGGTCTATAGAAATATCGGGGTGTTACAGTTGGTATCAGAGCAGTTCGACCTAGTCGGACTTAGTTTAGGGTTGAGTCGATTCCTTGTTAGTCCTTTTTGTAATTACACTTGTGATGCTAAGAGACATTGGGCCTGATCAACTTAATACTTAGTGCATCATAAGCGGAATTATGACTGGATGATCAAGATGCAATCCTCGACCACAATCGGAATCTTCAACCGGTGCATCCTCAGGAAAGGTGGCATGACGGTGGGAGAATACACCGCTAAGTTTGAGAAGTTGTCTCGGTTTTACCAAGTGGTAATGTAAGCTTCGGATGACGAATGGAGAATGCAGAAGTATGAGACGGGCCTAAGTGTTTTTATGATTTATGGTCTCAGTTCTTATACTGCTACCAATTATGTTGCCTTAGTGTAATCAGCCTATGTCGCCGAGGATGACCTCATAGGAAGTATGGGAAAGGAGAAGGTAGTTGAATTATCAACTCCGAATGCAAAGTCCTAAGATAATTTCATCAAAGGAAAAACAGATGCAATTCTTTGATTCTTCAAAGGTCAGAAGATGTTCTAACTGGGGAAAGCCTCACAGCGGTGATTGCAAGCGAAGATCTAATTGGTGCTATTATAGAAATGTAGAGGGTCACTATGGTAAATAGTGCCCTGTAAGGAAGAGTTTCAAGAAGTTACAAGCAGCTCTAAGGCAAGGACGAGTCAACATTCTGGATGTTTAGACAGTTACGACTGCAGACAATCTACTGAGGAGTATGAGATCAGTTTTTAGTAACTTCGTTAGTATATTACACGATTCGGGTGCAACCCATTGTATAATAGCACAATCATGTGCGGATCGGTTGGGACTAGCATTGTCTCCGTTGTCTGAGCCAATAACTATATTTACTGCTGCTGAAGAACGTGTCCAGACCCAATCCTTGAGTCAGAATTGTCTACTTGTCATAGGAGACAGAAATTTCGTAGTAGAATTTATTGTTTGCCTATGAGAAGAGTGAACACCATGTTGGGTATGAATTGGATGACCGCAAATCATGTTGCAATCGACTGTATTAATCAGCTATCAGCTTCGCTTCAGAATCAGTTGAATTGTCTAGGACAAATTCTGAAGCGGTTACCTAGTTCACCTTAGACGGTCAATCTTCATTCCAAGGTGCGGAAGCACATGTTAGTAGGTTATCTGCATCCACTGGAACTAGTATTAGATTTATCATCTGTACAAGTTGTGAATGACTTCCTGGATGTCTTCACAATGAAGTTTCTTCTGAACCTCCAGAGCGAGAGGTAGAGTTTACTGTAGAATTGGTTCCTGGCACGGGATCAATATCTACTGTTTCTTATTGAGGGTTTCTTTAGAGTTAAAGGAAATGGAGTCTCAACTAGAAGAGTCGATGTTAAAGAAATTCCGTCGACCGAGAGTGCTTCTCTAAGGAGTGCTCTGGTGTGGTTAGCCGAAAGGAAAAATGGTAGCATGAGATTATGCATTGATTATCGACAACTCAACAAAGGGACGATCAAGAATAAATATCCCTTACCAAGGATAGACGATTTGCTTGAGCAATTTGAGGTGCTGCAGTGTTTCTAAAATTGATCTGAAGTCAGGATATCATCAAATAAGAGTTAGAGCCTTAGATATTCCGAAGACAGCTTTCCGTACTAAGTATGGACATTACGAGTTAGTAGTGATGCCTTTCGGTCTACCTAATGCTCCAGCGGTATTCATGGATTACGTGAACCGAGTTTTCCACGCGTACCTAGATCAATTTGTAGTCGTTTTCATTGATGGTATCTTGATGTACTCGAAGACCATTGAGGAGCATGTCCAACATCTCCGCATTGTTTTGAAAGTACCCCGAGAAAGTAAGTTGTACTTGAAACCTTCGAAGTGTGATTTTTGGGTGTCAGAAGCAAAGTCTTTGGGACATGTGATTTCCCAAGTCGGGAGTTTCTGTAGATCCCAGTAAGAAGGAAGCGGTGTGGAATGGAAGTGACCGACATCAGTCGCAGAGATCAGAAGTTTTCTAAGTCTTGCCGGTTACTACAGGAAGTTTATCGAAGGATTCTCACGATTAGTTATTCCACTTACTCGGTTAACTTGTGAGGGTCATCCGTTTACGTGGAATGCCGATTGTGAAGAACGTTTTCAAGAGTTGAAGATTTTGACTTCTGCTCCAACCCTGATTCTCCCAGATCCGTTTTTGGGATTCCAAAGTTACAGCGACGCTTCTGGGAATGGTTTGAGACGTATTCTAATGCAAAATCAACAAGTAGTAGCTTGGGCGTCCAGACAATTAAAGTCTCATGAGAAGAGATATCCGACTCATGATTTGTAATTGGCATCTATTGTGTATGCACTGAAGATTTGGAGACGTTACCGGTATGAGTCTCGTTTCGATGTCTTTAGTGGTCGCAAGAGTTTAAGGTATCTGTTTGATCAGAAAGAACTGAATAACAGGCAAAGAAGTGTGTTGAGTTTCTGGAGGATTATAAATTCGTGTTGATGTAACGTTCAAGAGAGGCCAATGTTGTAGCTGATGCGCTAAGTAGGAAATCCATTCATATGAAAGAGTTGATGACGCAAGTAATGGGATTGTTAGAGTCTTTTAGATCTAAGTTGGAGTACATCCATAAGTTTCCACTTTGGTGGCGAGGTATTAGTTTATTAACCTCTCCTTGGTGAAGGTTGACAATGAGATTGTCTTACGAAATTCCGTTTGACAAGTCGAACGTGAATACGGATATGTAAATGAGGTAACTGCTGACTGTTGTCACGTTGCGAATAACCATCAAAGGATTAATTGATGGATCTACTTGTAGGTGACTGAAATTTCCGAAGTGAAGCTTGGCGTGCGGTGTAATAGTTTTGAAAAATCGTTTTTGTGAAAACCGCATGCTAAAGTAAATTTTGGGAACGAATTAAGAGGCAAATAGATTATGATTGAGGAGGAAAATCCTAGGAGGATTACTTAGGTTGAGGGGAAGCTCTCAACGCTATTGACTAATTTGGAAAGGAATCGGATGCATCGTTGGTAAAAACCTCGTGATGAAATTGCAATAGAGGAAAAAGAGCTCTGAGTTCTGTTTGATATTTGTTTTGAGAACAACAGAGGTGATTTTCATTACGTTCAAATTTATTCGATGTCCCCGCGGTTTATTTCTACGTTTAAGATAAACGTTTCTGGTAAATCCTCATTTCATCTTCTTTTGAAAAGTGTTGTCTCGAAATTTTGGGGGCGAGCCAAGAAGTTTCGCAGATGACCTTCCATCACATTTTTCAATGTGTGCAGGAACTGTTATGGATCTTAGAAGATTTGTTGAGGAAGTGTTTACACCCTTCGAGAAAATCATGTTTGTGCTTATCACTACCATGGAGTACCAATTTGTGGATCTCATATTCGACCTGTATCTCTATCAAGTGTCTTGTATTAAACCCTTTGATTTAGATTAATCAAAGTTGGGGAGTAAGCGAGGATAATTGGAATGAAGTTTCGGAAGTGTTTTCAAATGCGGTGCCGGGCCTATGTAGGCGTGTGATGAGTTTCTCGTGTAGATGCGTGACCAGAGAGTTCGCATCAAGGTGGTAGTGGATCATAATTGGAGATTGATGTGCCCACTTGGGAAGAGTTCCTACGCTCATTTCGTTAGTTCGAGATTGTTTTTCAGCAACTTAAGACCTTTCTGAGAATGTCTGTTCTCGGTTAGTCAATCGTAAGACTTGACGAAATTTTGAGGACAAAATTCTTTTAAGTTGGGGAGAATGTAACACCCGCAAAATAATTAATAGAATTATTTGGATATTAACCCAATTAAATTAATTTAGTACTCGACTGGTAAATTTATTGAGTGCTAAAATTATTTATTGATTGTCATCGGATCGTTAACCGGATAATACGGATCAATGAAGTTTCGGAATCGAAATAGGAGAATTCGATCAATATGGTAATTGGACCGCGTTACAGCTTATATATCAAATAAATATATATATGTACACGTGTGTGTGTGAGAGGAGAAGAAAATAATTAATTGAAAGAGAAAGAAAGAAAAGAAAGGAAGCAGCGATAGAAGAGAAACAGAGAGGAGAAAAGAGAGAAAAGAGAAAGAAGAGGAAAGGGGCATGGAGGAAGAAGAGGAAAAGAGAGGACTTCGGTTCACCGAAACGACTTCCTTCCAACACGAAAAATGTTCAACGTTACTTCCTCTTCGTTTTGGTACCAAGATCTTCATCATCAACTCACTCTCTCTCACTTTGCCATTTTCGAATTTATGAGCAAAATGGAGGTTTTTGTTGTTCAAGCTCAAAGGAAAGCTTTGGATGGTGTTTGGGAGCGAGCTCAAGGTGGATTACGCGAATATTGAAGTCCGATTTGGGGTTTATGAAGAATTAAAGGTTAGGGTTCAAAAATTGGGTTTATATGTGAATATGGGTGATTGGAGGTTGGAGATAATGAATAGTAATTCCATGGAAGTTTTGTGATTGATTGTAGGTTCAAGCTTTGGAAGCGGTTTTGTGTGTCGCCGGAACGTGCAATGATCTCGGGAATTCGGTTTTACGGTCGAAAGATTTCTCGAGGTCGAGTGGGAAGCTTTGGGAGCGGTTACGGATGTCGCCGAAGCGTGGAATTGATTCGGGGAGCGTTCGTGCGGTTATGCCAGAAAAGCGTTTTCACGGAAAGTCTCGGTGTTTCGTGATTTTCATCACGATAGGTGAGTTTTACTCACGTTTAGGATTTTTGTTTTTCGAATTAATTGATAAACTGTTTTATCGCTTTCGCTGGACTGGAATATTACGTGATACTGCCTGATTCGGGTTAGGAATCGATTGGGGCGAGTCTCGGGTTGCGTCGTGTTAAAAATGGAATTTTTGGTGAATTGATTCGAGAGATTTTGATTTAAAACCGATATTTGGAAAATACGTCGCGTTTTGATAAATTCGATCTGATTATGATTTTGATCGATTTGATTGATTGTTCGATGTTGATTGGGTTTGATTATATGTGTGTGAAAACTGTTTTCGGTCGAAACGAGAATCGTTCGAGAAATCTTCGGTCAAAAACCGTTATTTCGGAATATGTCGTGTTTTGGTAAAAATCCGTTTTGATTGAGTTTTTGATTGGATGGATTGATTGTGTGACTTTGATTGGGACTGTTTTTATGGTTGTCAAAACTGTTTTCGATCGGAATGAGAATCGGAATTGAGCGGAATAGCGGTTTTCGCGCGAAACCGCCACAAAAATTCACTTACAGCAGGTAAAAGCGCCCCAAGCGCTCGGCCATGCGCCCAAGCGCACGAGAGACAGAACCAAAACTGTCCAAAGCGCCCCAAGCGCTCGGCCATGCGCCCAAGCGCACGAGAGACAGAACCAAAACTGTCCAAAGCGCCCCAAGCGCACGACCCGTGCGTCCAAGCGCACAGTGCAGATTTTCAGCAACTATTCACTGTTTTTCGTTTCGCGATATCTTTTGATCCGGGAACCCGATTGAGGTGTTCTAAGATGCGTTGGAAAGCTTATTCAGAGGCCTAACTGAATATTCTATTTTTAAGGCAAAATGAACTGTTTTTGATATTGAAAATTGTGTCGAAAAGCGGTCAACTAGAGTGCGAGTGTGAACTTGGATTTTATAAAATGTGGATTAAAGAGTTTCATTGATTGTCTGATTTGATGGACCGTGGGTTCATAGTATTGTAGATATATGTTTATATATATCGAGTTGGGTGACGACCCATTTGTCGACATACTAGGCGGGGCAGTCATGCTCCCCCACCCTAGGCTCCGTGCCAATAGGAGAATGTACTATTGGTAAGGGGGTTCACCGGGATTAGCACTGGATTGCAGTCGGTGTTATGTCATGAGTTTGTTGTACGTTCACCGGGGTTAGCACTTTATTGCAGTCGGTGTCGTACCGTGCGATACACCGGGGTTAGCACTTTATTGCAGTCGGTGCCGCACTTTGTTTGTTGTACTTACACCGGGGTTAGCACTTTATTGCAGTCGGTGTCGTACTGTGCGATACATCGGGGTTAGCACTTTATTGCAGTCGGTGCCGCACGTTGTTTGTTCACGCTCACCGGGGTTAGCACTTTATTGCAGTCGGTGTCGTGTTGTTTTTAAAAAGGACTATTAATTGAACCGAGAGAGTTAGTAGGGGTCTCGGTAGAACTCACTGAGATTGTATCTCACTGTTTAAATGTTGTTGTTTTACAGAGACACAGGGACAGCGGAAATCCAAGAGGCACGAGTAGGTTGAGCTCAGACTGGATGCTGATAGCCTAGCTTTATGTTTAAGCTTATTTCCCTTTTGTTGTCTGTATACTAAAGCATTATGTATTTAGTGTATATCTTTCTTCCGCTTTCTTGTATGATACTGAATACTATAATTGCTGATGGTATATGGTCTGAGAACCATATTGTCTTGTTGTAAATAAGACTGTTTGAGTTATATTCAGCGAAAAATTTATAGTGATATTCAGTGTCTAAGCAGGAAATATATCTCTGATGTGTTACTAATGTGCACCTGGGTATTTTTGGTCTATAGAAATATCGGGGTGTTACACTATCCACGCTCGAAAACTTCCTTTGTCGAAACTAGTAGCAGATTGACTTGAATGAGACCTGTAACTTCCAAAGTGTCATTAATAAAGAACTGAACCTTCATAATACCTATTTAAATACTACTGTCGAAATTTCGAGGTAACAGTAGGGGATTAAGTCGGTCGTACGGCCGGGTTAATCATCGTTTTAAGATAAGTGAACTGCGGTCCCTCAGAGCCCCAGCGCTCCTTCAGCCCTCAGTGGCCCTTCAGAGCCCCAGTGCTCCTTCAGACCCCCAGTGGTCCTCCAACACAGATCACACAGTCCTAAAACCCTACATTAAAAAACACCAACCCACAAATATTTTCTACACACAAGAACTACGTAGCTTTGAGTTCTCCATCGCACCGGGAGATACGTAGGAGCGGGCCATGTCCCGTCAAGCGTTTTTCTTAAAAACCCTTTTTTCCCTCTTTTTTCATAATAAATAAAGACTTTCATTAAGAATTTCTCAATAAGAAGTAGAGAGGCAAAATTAAGTATTTTCGAGTCAACACACTAAAACCACACATTTAATTAAAGGTTCCCTCTCAGTAGAGAGGACGTGTGGGGTGTTAACACCTTCCCCGCGCGTAACTGACCCCCGAACCCTATTCTCTAGTTTCGCAAGACCAATCGCTTTCCAAAAAAGGTTTTCCTAATATTTTCCTTAATAAATATTGGTGGCGGCTTCATTGTCTTAGGAAAAGTTGTGAACGAGGAAGGTTCTCCCTCGGGGACTTTTTCGGGCGCAACAACAGTCAGTGTCAGAAACCGAAGAAGGAACGAGCTAGTGGAAGAGTGTTCGCTTTGGCAGGGGCAGAGAATCCCGAGTTGTTCGAATCAGGTGAATTTTCGAGGCAAAAAATATTCTAAGTGGGGGAGAGTTGTAACGCCCCAAAATTTAATTATTTATTTAATTGAATTGTTCGGGAATTTAATTGGTAGAAAAATAATAAAATAACTATATGTTAGTGTATGTGGACCTATTATTGGTGCTAGGATTAGTAAAGGAGAGGTGTTAAGGAAAAAGCCCATGATGTAATTCGCATAAGCTATAGAAAAGCCCATGAAATTAAATAAGTATAAATAAGAGGTATTTTAGGGTTTGGCTCATTTAGAAAGAACAAAAAAATAGAATTAGAGAGAAGAGAAGAGGGAGAGCGCGACGGCCAAGAGGAGAGAAGAAGGAGAGAGCGACGCCAAGAGGAGAGAGGAGGCTAGGGTTCCGTGATCTTCGAAGGCTATGGTTTCGTGGTCTTCTAAGGCTAAGGTAAGGGTGGGATTCAAGCTTTATAATGGGATATATGAATTACGTTATGAGGGGGTTAGGGCTTGATGATTGTCATATATATGATCACATTTGTATTGGATGCCCGTTGAATAATTATGTTTGTGGGATTGATATCCCTATGCCCTAGGATTATTCTTGTATTTTGCCATGATCATGAGAATTCGAATTGATATGCTGAAAGTGGCGCCCTAGGCGCCCAATGCTGTTTTTGGATGTTGCTGGAAGTGGCGCCCTAGGCGCCCAATGTTGTTTTTGATGTTGCTGAAAGTGGCGCCCTAGGCGCCCAGTATTGCTTCTGTTGCTGAGAATGGCGCCCTAGGCGCCCAGTGTTATTTCTGTGTTGCTGAGGAAGGCGCCCTAGGGGCCCAGTGTAACGCCCCAAAATAGTTAATTAATTATTTAATTAATTATTAGGAATTAAGTGGTAGAAAATATTAGGGTATTAATAATATTATTATGTTGTATGGGCTTATTTTTATGTTAGAATAAGTAATATAAGGGGGTGTGAAGAGTGGCCCTTGAAACTAATCAGAAAAATAAAGAGAAGTATAAGTAAGTAAAAAAATTAGGTTAAGTTGTCATAAGCTGAAAGAAAAATAAGGATTAGAGAAAACCTAGAGGCAAGGAGAGAAGGAGGTTACGCATTTTGGTGAGAAAGAGAGAAGGGGCTGCGCATTCTTCATCCAAGAAGGGAGGTGACTGTGAAATCTTCAAAACCCAGGTAAGGGTGGGGTTTTAACTCTATAATAGGGTATATGAAGGACTTTATATAGGGAATTAGAGGATCCTATGTTTGATTAATGATTGATTCTATTTGTTTAATCTTTGAAAATCTATTGATGATATTCGAAATTATTGAAATTGATGAATGATTGATGCCAATTTTGTTGCTAAACTCATTGTCTGGGGTGATCTGGGTATAGGTTCGGTTATACAGTAACTGGGAACAATCTAGTGGTCCCACAATTGTGTGGTTTATCTTTTCAGAAACTAGACTTAATTCTTGTTAATTTGGCACTAGTTTGGTTGCATTTGGAGTTGTATAGCTCGAGTTATAGGTGTCACAAGTTAGGTTAGAATTTTGGAAACGATCTGGGTATAGGTTCGGTTATAGAGTAACTGGGATTAATCAAGTGGTCCAAACATTATGTGGTTTAGCGTTTCAGAAACTAGACTTAATGCTTGTTAATTTGGCACTAGTTTGGTTGCATATGGAGTTGTATAGCTCGAGTTATAGGTGTCACAAGTTAGGTTAAAATTCTGGAAACGATCTGGGTATAGGTTTGGTTATACAGTAATTCGGAACAATCTAGTGGTCCAACAATTATGTGGTTTACCGTTTCAGAAACTAGACTTAATTCTTGTTAATTCGGCACTAGTTTGGTTGCATTTGGAGTTGTATAGCTCGAGTTATAGTTGTCACAAGTTAGGTTAAAATTCTGGAAACAATCTGGGTGTAGGTTCGGTATTTCGTGTGTAACGTTTTCGTTTAAACTCCTTTTTGAATAATTCTTGATTCATTGAAAACTACACTCAATTTGTTTCGGGTTAGGCTCAAGTCCCATGTCATTTGACAGCGTTTTGATAATTTTAGAGGTGTCACAAGCTTGGTCATGCTGGCTGTCCTGTTTTCTGAACCTTGTTGCTTATTTACCGAAACTGTACGAATTGGACCATTATTTTGCAAAATAACAATTATAGTCAGGAACTACACATTCTTAGCTTTCCATAGAGGGGTCCTTTGCTAAGTTTCGATACCGTTTGATAGGTTAATTAATTCACCGAAGTAGATGTATGTTTGATGGAAATTTGTCTGTTGTTGTTTGCATGTTTGCTGTTGCTGGGCGCCATGGGCGCCATGCTTACTGGTTGCTGTTGCTGTTAGTTTTGACTGTTGTTGTTTGTATGTTTGCTGTTGCTGGGCGCATAGGGCACCATATTTGCTGTTGTTGGGCGCTTTAGGCGCATTAGGCCCCCAGTTGGCTAATTGTTGATTACGTTGTCAATTATTAATTGTTAAATTGCTGAAAAGATTAATTGTTGGTTAAGTGGTTAAATTGGTCAATTGCTAATTGTTGGTAAAGTGTTGAATTGCTAGTTGATAATTGTTGGTTAACTCGTTGATTTGTATTTTGTTGAGGGTACCGCTGATGGCCCATTTGTATTTTGTTGAGGGTACCGCTGTTGGCCCATTTGTACTTTGATGAGGGTACCGCTGATGGCCCATTTGTATTTTGTTGAGGGTACCGCTGAAGGCCCATTGTATTTTGTTGAGGGTACCGCTGATGGCCCATTTGTATTTTGTTGAGGGTACCGCTGATGGCCCATTTGTATTTTGTTGAGGGTACCGTTGATGGCCCATTTGTATTTTGTTGAGGGTACCGCTGATGGTCCATTTGTATTTTGTTGAGGGTACCGCCGATGGCCCATTGTATTTTGTTAAGGGTACCGCTGATGGCCCATTTGCATTTTGATGAGTGGTTATGTTGATGATTCGTGATGGTTGCAGTTATTTGATTGTTGTGAAGGGTACCGCTGATGGCCCATTTGCATTTTGATGAGTGGTTATGTTGATGATTCGTGATGGTTGCAGTTATTTGATTGTTCTGAAGGGTACCGCTGATGGCCCATTTGCATTTTGATGAGTGGTTATGTTGATGATTCGTGATGGTTGCAGTTATTTGATTGTTGTGAAGTGATGAAATGAGATGTCCTGATTCTGATATATATTGTTTTTCATACATTCTATTATATGGTTCGATATCTCACCCCTTCTGTTTGAATGTTATCCCTATGTTGGTAACGTGCAAGTAACCATGAATGAAGGCTGTGTACCTTTGTTAGTTCGAGTCGGTGTCGTCGCTCTGATACGTAGCACTCGGGGGGATGAACGCATATTATTACTATTTTATTTTGTTATCCCATTGTCTGAATTTTAATGTTGGTTGTCGCTGTTTTATGAGTAGTCTTAAGTTAGATAAAGAGGCCGTGATTATTTTGAGTTAAAACTTTTTGAAAATCCGCTGCATGGTAATGGAAGTTGACTTACTTTTAAAGTGCTATGTATCTGTTTTTACCAATGACTTAACTGTGTTCATATTGTGGTTTTAGTCGGAAAATGTACATCCATTTGTTTTTGAAAACTCAGATTTTTATTATTAAATTGCCGGGTAGAAATGGGTGTTACATTAGTGGTATCAGAGCTGTTACGGTCTGTCCGACCAAGTTGTCTAGTTGTTGCGTCATTTGACGATCGAGTATTGTCATTTAGTTCTAACTATTGTTTGTGTTGTAGTGATATGATGTTGTATCAAGATGCGGGAATCTTATCCCGAGTTGTTCGAATCAGGTAAAACTTTCGAGGACGAAAATATTCTTAGTGGGGGAGAGTTGTAACGCCCCAAAATAGTTAATTAATTATTTAATTAATTATTAGGAATTAAGTGGTAGAAAATATTAGGGTATTAATAATATTATTATGTTAGAATAAGTAATATAAGGGGGTGTGAAGAGTGGCCCATGAGACTAATCAGAAAACTAAAGATAAGTATAAGTAAGTAAAAAATTTAGGTTAAGTTGTCATAAGCTGAAAGAAAAATAAGGATTAGAGAAAACCTAGAGGCAAGGAGAGAAGGAGGCTGCGCATTTTGGTGAGAAAGAGAGAAGGGGCTGCGCATTCTTCCTCCAAGAAGGGAGGTGACTGCGAAATCTTCAAAACCCAGGTATGGGTGGGGTTCTAACTCTATAATAGGGTATATGAAGGACTTTATGTAGGGAATTAGGGGATCCTATGTTTGTTTAATGATTGATTCTATTTGTTTAATTTTTGAAAATCTATTGATGATATTCGAAATTATTGAAATTGATGAATGATTGATGCCAATTTTGTTGCTAAACTCATTGTCTGGGGTGATCTGGGTATAGGTTCGGTTATACAGTAACTGCGAACAATCTAATGGTCCAAAAATTATGTGGTTTACCTTTTCAGAAACTAGACTTAATGCTTGTTAATTTGGCACTAGTTTGGTTCCATTTGGAGATGTATAGCTCGAGTTATAGGCGTCACAAGTTAGGTTAAAGTTCTGGAAACGATCTGGGTATAGGTTCGGTTATACAGTAACTAGGAACAATTTAGTGGTCCAAAAATTATGTGGTTTAGATTTTCCGAAACTAGACGTAATGCTTGTTAATTTGGCACTAGTTTGGTTGCATTTGGAGTTGTAGAGCTCGAGTTATAGATATCACAAGTTAGGTTAAAATTCTGGAAACGATCTGGGTATAGGTTTGGTTATACAGTAACTGGGAACAATCTAGTGGTCCAAAAATTATGTGGTTTACCTTTTCAGAAACTAGACTTAATGCTTGTAAATTCGGCACTAGTTTGGTTGCATTTGGAGTTGTATAACTCGAGTTATAGGTGTCACAATTTAGGTTAAAATTCTGGAAACAATCTGGATGTAGGTTCGGTATTTTGTGTGTAACGTTTTCGTTTGAACTCCTTTTAGAATGATTCTTGATTCATTGAAAACTACACTCAATTTGTTTCGGGTTAGGCTCAAGTCCCATGTCAGTTGACTGAGTTTTGATAATTTTAGAGGTGTCACAAGCTAGGTCATGGTGGCTGTCCTGTTCTCTGAATTTTGTTGCTTATTTACTGAAACTGTACGAATTGGACCATTATTTTTCAAAATAAGCATTATAGTCAGGAACTAGACATTCTTAGCTTTCCATAGAGGGGTCCTTTGCTAAGTTTCGATACCGTTTGATAGGTTAATTAATTCACCGAAGTAGATGTATGTTTGATGGAAATTTGTCTGTTGTTGTTTGCATGTTTGCTGTTGCTGGGCGCCATGGGCGCCATGCTTACTGGTTGCTGTTGCTGTTAGTTTTGACTGTTGTTGTTTGTATGTTTGCTGTTGCTGGGCGCATAGGGCACCATATTTGCTGTTGTTGGGCGCTTTAGGCGCATTAGGCCCCCAGTTGGCTAATTGTTGATTACGTTGTCAATTATTAATTGTTAAATTGCTGAAAAGATTAATTGTTGGTTAAGTGGTTAAATTGGTCAATTGCTAATTGTTGGTAAAGTGTTGAATTGCTAGTTGATAATTGTTGGTTAACTCGTTGATTTGTATTTTGTTGAGGGTACCGCTGATGGCCCATTTGTATTTTGTTGAGGGTACCGCTGTTGGCCCATTTGTACTTTGATGAGGGTACCGCTGATGGCCCATTTGTATTTTGTTGAGGGTACCGCTGAAGGCCCATTGTATTTTGTTGAGGGTACCGCTGATGGCCCATTTGTATTTTGTTGAGGGTACCGCTGATGGCCCATTTGTATTTTGTTGAGGGTACCGTTGATGGCCCATTTGTATTTTGTTGAGGGTACCGCTGATGGTCCATTTGTATTTTGTTGAGGGTACCGCCGATGGCCCATTGTATTTTGTTAAGGGTACCGCTGATGGCCCATTTGCATTTTGATGAGTGGTTATGTTGATGATTCGTGATGGTTGCAGTTATTTGATTGTTGTGAAGGGTACCGCTGATGGCCCATTTGCATTTTGATGAGTGGTTATGTTGATGATTCGTGATGGTTGCAGTTATTTGATTGTTCTGAAGGGTACCGCTGATGGCCCATTTGCATTTTGATGAGTGGTTATGTTGATGATTCGTGATGGTTGCAGTTATTTGATTGTTGTGAAGTGATGAAATGAGATGTCCTGATTCTGATATATATTGTTTTTCATACATTCTATTATATGGTTCGATATCTCACCCCTTCTGTTTGAATGTTATCCCTATGTTGGTAACGTGCAAGTAACCATGAATGAAGGCTGTGTACCTTTGTTAGTTCGAGTCGGTGTCGTCGCTCTGATACGTAGCACTCGGGGGGATGAACGCATATTATTACTATTTTATTTTGTTATCCCATTGTCTGAATTTTAATGTTGGTTGTCGCTGTTTTATGAGTAGTCTTAAGTTAGATAAAGAGGCCGTGATTATTTTGAGTTAAAACTTTTTGAAAATCCGCTGCATGGTAATGGAAGTTGACTTACTTTTAAAGTGCTATGTATCTGTTTTTACCAATGACTTAACTGTGTTCATATTGTGGTTTTAGTCGGAAAATGTACATCCATTTGTTTTTGAAAACTCAGATTTTTATTATTAAATTGCCGGGTAGAAATGGGTGTTACATTAGTGGTATCAGAGCTGTTACGGTCTGTCCGACCAAGTTGTCTAGTTGTTGCGTCATTTGACGATCGAGTATTGTCATTTAGTTCTAACTATTGTTTGTGTTGTAGTGATATGATGTTGTATCAAGATGCGGGAATCTTATCCCGAGTTGTTCGAATCAGGTAAAACTTTCGAGGACGAAAATATTCTTAGTGGGGGAGAGTTGTAACGCCCCAAAATAGTTAATTAATTATTTAATTAATTATTAGGAATTAAGTGGTAGAAAATATTAGGGTATTAATAATATTATTATGTTAGAATAAGTAATATAAGGGGGTGTGAAGAGTGGCCCATGAGACTAATCAGAAAACTAAAGATAAGTATAAGTAAGTAAAAAATTTAGGTTAAGTTGTCATAAGCTGAAAGAAAAATAAGGATTAGAGAAAACCTAGAGGCAAGGAGAGAAGGAGGCTGCGCATTTTGGTGAGAAAGAGAGAAGGGGCTGCGCATTCTTCCTCCAAGAAGGGAGGTGACTGCGAAATCTTCAAAACCCAGGTATGGGTGGGGTTCTAACTCTATAATAGGGTATATGAAGGACTTTATGTAGGGAATTAGGGGATCCTATGTTTGTTTAATGATTGATTCTATTTGTTTAATTTTTGAAAATCTATTGATGATATTCGAAATTATTGAAATTGATGAATGATTGATGCCAATTTTGTTGCTAAACTCATTGTCTGGGGTGATCTGGGTATAGGTTCGGTTATACAGTAACTGCGAACAATCTAATGGTCCAAAAATTATGTGGTTTACCTTTTCAGAAACTAGACTTAATGCTTGTTAATTTGGCACTAGTTTGGTTCCATTTGGAGATGTATAGCTCGAGTTATAGGCGTCACAAGTTAGGTTAAAGTTCTGGAAACGATCTGGGTATAGGTTCGGTTATACAGTAACTAGGAACAATTTAGTGGTCCAAAAATTATGTGGTTTAGATTTTCCGAAACTAGACGTAATGCTTGTTAATTTGGCACTAGTTTGGTTGCATTTGGAGTTGTAGAGCTCGAGTTATAGATATCACAAGTTAGGTTAAAATTCTGGAAACGATCTGGGTATAGGTTTGGTTATACAGTAACTGGGAACAATCTAGTGGTCCAAAAATTATGTGGTTTACCTTTTCAGAAACTAGACTTAATGCTTGTAAATTCGGCACTAGTTTGGTTGCATTTGGAGTTGTATAACTCGAGTTATAGGTGTCACAATTTAGGTTAAAATTCTGGAAACAATCTGGATGTAGGTTCGGTATTTTGTGTGTAACGTTTTCGTTTGAACTCCTTTTAGAATGATTCTTGATTCATTGAAAACTACACTCAATTTGTTTCGGGTTAGGCTCAAGTCCCATGTCAGTTGACTGAGTTTTGATAATTTTAGAGGTGTCACAAGCTAGGTCATGGTGGCTGTCCTGTTCTCTGAATTTTGTTGCTTATTTACTGAAACTGTACGAATTGGACCATTATTTTTCAAAATAAGCATTATAGTCAGGAACTAGACATTCTTAGCTTTCCATAGAGGGGTCCTTTGCTAAGTTTCGATACCGTTTGTTAGGTTAATTAATTCACCGAAGTAGAGGTATGTTTGATGGAAATTTGTCTGTTGTTGTTTGCATGTTTGCTGTTGCTGGGTACCGCTGATGGCCCATTTGCATTTTGATGAGTGGTTATGTTGATGATTCGTGATGGTTGCAGTTATTTGATTTTTGTGAAGTGATGAATTGAGATGTCCTGATTCTGATATATATTGTTTTTCATACATTCTATGATATGGGTCGATATCTCACCCCTTCTGTTTGATTGTTACCCCTATGTTGGTAACGTGCAGGTAACCATGAATGAAGGCTGTGTACCTTCGTTAGTTCGAGTCGGTGTCGTCGCTCTGATACGTAGCACTCGGGGGGATGAACGCATATTATTACTATTTTATTTTGTTATCCTATTGTCTGAATTTTAATGTTGGTTGTTGCTGTTTTATGAGCTGTCTTAAGTTGGATAAAGAGGCCGTGATTATTTTGAGTTAAAACCTTTTGAAAATCTGCTGCATGTTAATGGAAGTTGACTTACTTTTAAAGTTTTATGTATCTGTTTTTACCAATGACTTAACTATGTTCATATTGTGGTTTTAGTCGGAAAATGTACATCCATTTGTTTTTGAAAACTCAGATTTTTATTATTAAATTGCCGGGTAGAAATGGGTGTTACATTAGTGGTATCAGAGCTGTTTCGGTCTGTCCGACCAAGTTGTCTAGTTGTTGCGTCACTTGACGATCGAGTATTGTCATTTAGTTCTAACTATTGTTTGTGTTGTAGTGATATGATGTTGTATCAAGATGCGGGAATCTTATCCCGAGTTGTTCGAATCAGGTAAAATTTTCGAGGACGAAAATATTCCAAGTGGGGGAGAGTTGTAACGCCCCAAAATAGTTAATTAATTATTTAATTACTTATTAGGAATTAAGTGGTAGAAAATATTAGGGTATTAGTAATATTATTATGTTGTATGGGCTTATTTTTATGTTAGAATAAGTAATATAAGGGGGTGTGAAGAGTGGCCCATGAGACTAATCAGAAAAACAAAGAGAAGTATAAGTAAGTAAAAAAATTAGGTTAAGTTGTCATAAGCTGAAAGAAAAATAAGGATTAGAGAAAACCTAGAGGCAAGGAGAGAAGGAGGCTGCACATTTTGGTGAGAAAGAGAGAAGGGGTTGCGCATTCTTCGTCCAAGAAGGGAGGTGACTGCGAAATCTTCAAAACCCAGGTAAGGGTGGGGTTCTAACTCTATAATAGGTTATATGAAGGACTTTATGTAGGGAATTAGGGGATCCTATGTTTGTTTAATGATTGATTCTATTTGTTTAATCTTTGAAAATCTAATGATGATATTCGAAATTAATGAAATTGATGAATGATTGATGCCAATTTTGTTGCTAAACTCATTGTCTCGGGTGATCTGGGTATAGGTTCGGTTATACAGTAACTGGGAACAATCTAGTGGTCCAAAAATTATGTGGTGTACCTTTTCAGAAACTAGACTTAATGCTTGTTAATTTGGCACTAGTTTGGTTGCATTTGGAGTTGTATAGCTCGAGTTATAGGTGTGACAAGTTAGGTTAAATTTCTGGAATTGATCTGGGTATAGGTTCGGTAATACAGTAACTGGGAACAATCTAGTGGTCCACAAATTATGTGGTTTAGCTTTTCAGAAACTAGACTTAATGCTTGTTAATTTGGCACTAGTTTTGATGCATTTGGAGTTGTATAGCTCGAGTTATGGGTGTCACACGTTAGGTTAAAATTCTGGAAACGATATGGGTATAGGTTTGGTTATTCAGTAACTGGAAACAATCTAGTGGTCCAAAAATTATATGGTTTCCCTTTTCACAAACTAGACTTAATTCTTGTTAATTCGGCACTAGTTTGGTTGCATTTGGAGTTGTATAGCTCGAGTTATAGGTGTCACAAGTTAGGATAAAATTCTGGAAACAATCTGGATGTAGGTTCGGTATTTCGTGTGTAACGTTTTCGTTTAAACTCCTTTTTGAATGATTCTTGATTCATTGAAAACTAAACTCAATTTTTTTCGGGTTAGGCTCAAGTCTCATGTCATTTGACTGAGTTTTGATAATTTTAGAGGTGTCACAAGCTAGGTCATGGTGGCTGTCCTGTTTTCTGAACCTTGTTGCTTACTTACTGAAACTGTACGAATTGGACCATTATTTTGAGGGTACCGCTGATGGCCCATTTGTAATTTGATGAGGGTACCGCTGAAGGCCCATTTGTATTTTGTTGAGGGTACCGTTGATGACCCATTGTATTTTGTTGAGGGTACCGCTAATGGCTCATTTGTATTTTGTTGAGGGTACCGCTGATGGCCCATATGTATTTTGTTGAGGGTACCGCTGATGGCCATTTGTATTTTGTTGAGGGTACCGCTGATGGCCCATTGTAATTTGTTGAGGGTACCGCTGATGGCCCATTTGCATTTTGATGAGTGGTTATGTTGATGATTCGTGATGGTTGCAGTTATTTGATTGTCGTGAAGGGTACCGCTGATGGCCCATTTGCATTTTAATGAGTGGTTATGTTGATGATTCGTGACGGTTGCAGTTATTTGATTGTTGCGAAGGGTACCGCTGATGGCCCATTTGCATTTTGATGAGTGGTTATGTTGATGATTCGTGATGGTTGCAGTTATTTGATTTCTGTGAAGTGATGAATTGAGATGTCCTGATTCTGATATATATTGTTTTTCATACATTCTATTATATGGTTTGATATCTCACCCCTTCTGATTGATTGTTACCCCTATGTTGGTAACGTGAAGGTAACCATGAATGAAGGCTGTGTACCTTCGTTAGTTCGAGTCGGTGTCGTCGCTCTGATACGTAGCACTCGGGGGGATGAACGCATATTATTACTATTTTATTTTGTTATCCTATTGTCTGAATTTTATTGTTGGTTGTCGCTGTTTTATGAGTTGTCTTAAGTTGGATAAAGAGGCCGTGATTATTTTGAGTTAAAACCTTTTGAAAATCCGCTGCATGGTAATGGAGGTTGACTTACTTTTAAAGTTCTATGTATCGGGTTTTACCAATGACTTAACTATGTTCATATTGTGGTTTTAGTCGGAAAATGTACATCCATTTTGTTTTTGAAAACTGAGATTTTTATTATTAACTTGCCAGGTAGAAATGGGTGTTACACCCAGTGCAGTTCCATGTTGCTGAAGTTGGCGCCCTAGGCGCCTAGTGCCTGCTGACGTTGCTGAACTTGGCGCCTTAGGCGCCCAGTCCCTGTTGCATTGCTGAATTTGGCGCCCTAGGCGCCCTGTGGCTTATATTTTGTTGCCTGCGGATGATGGCGCCCTATCCCTAGGCGCCATGCCCTAATTTTGTGTTGTTGGTGTTGGCCCCCTGCCCCTAGGCGCCACACCCTATTTTTGTGCTGTGGTGTTGGCGCCCTATCCCCAGGCGCCACACCCTATTTCTGTGTGGCTGATGATGGCGCCCTGTCCCTAGGCGCCATGCTCTATTTCATTGTTGCTGGTGTTGGCGCCCTGTCCCTAGGCGCCACACCCTGTTTCTGCGTTGCTGGTGTTGGCGCCCTGTCCCTAGGCGCCACACCCTAGTGTTGCTAAGCTGTGTTCCTCTGCTGTGTTGCTGCTGTTGCTGTGCTGTGTTGCTGCTGCTGTTGTTGTGCTGTGTGCTGCTGTTGTTGCTGTGCTGTGTTGCTGTGTTGTGTGCTGCTGTTGTTGCTGTGCTGTGTGCCATTCCTGTGTTGCTGTTGTTGTGCTACTGTTGCTGTGCTGTTGTTGCTGTGTTGCTACTGGTGTTGTTGCGGTCGTTGTTACAGGGTTGCGGTTGCTGTTGCCGTTGTTGCTGTTGTTGCTGCTGCTGGTTTCCTTCCCCACATTGGGCCGTGAATCGGCCGATGTGCTCCATGTAACGCCCCAAAATAATTTAATTATTTATTTAATTAAATTATTTAAGGCTTACAATATTTATTTAATTTAATTAAATAATTCGAGTTTAAGTATTTTATTTTATTTTATTTTATTAGGAGATGGTGTCACTATTTAGGTGGTGCGAGCAAGGGCCCGTGATCCACAATTAGGCCCGTGGCCCATTGCTTAGTCAAGTAATTCGACTCTCAAGGGGTCCTTGAGGCTAGTTTTCATTTTGACTCAAGTGGAAAAAGAAAAAGAAAAGAAAGTAACGTAGAGAGAGTGAGAAGAGAAAGTTGCGAAGAGAAGGAGAGAAGAAGAGGAGAAGGGGCGAAGCTCAAAGAGAAGAGGAGGAGGCTCAATTGTGATTCGCATTTTTCCCTTGGAGCTTGGCTATCAAATTCGAATTTCACAAGGTTAGGGGGTCCTCTTTTTATCTTTAATGGCTTATGCGAATTGTAGTGCCTAGGGTTAGGTTCTAGGATAAATCATATGAATGAATTGTGTGTTGATTGAATTAATCGTAGTGTTGTAATATATGATCATGGATTGCCTATGTTGAAAATCGCATGAATTGATGTTTGATTATTGCAAAATGTGAATTGTATGTCATATGTTTGAATATATGACTTGTTGACACTTGTGGTTGAAAATTGAGAATCATGGTGACCCTTAGTATCATATATGTAATTGGGTGTTTTGGTGAATTTTAATTGGTAATTTAAAATGAGAAAATTTCTGTTTGGATGCCCTATGCGCCTTAGGCGCCATATGGATTGTTGCTGAAAATTCTGTTTTGCGCCATGGTCATGGGCGCCAAGTGCCCAGCAGTGTGCTGCGCCAGTTTTCCAAAATTCTGTGTCACTGTGTTGCCTGTGTTGCTGTCCCTGTTGCCTGTGTTGCTGTCCCTGTTGCCTGTGTTGCCTACTGTGTTCCCTGTGCTGCCAGTTTTGGCACTTGTTGCTTGTGTCATGGGCGCCAAGGGCCCCAAAGTTCTGGTGATAGTTTTGTGAAAATTGTTTTCAGGTTTTTATACTTGGGTAAAATGGCTCATGAAAACTGATTTTGGTCAAGAAAGGAGTTGAGTTGCGAAATTTCACTAGGTGCCTAGTGCATGGGCGCCAAAATTAAAGTTCAGTTTTTGAGAAAATTTTTATTGATTTATCATGTCCTGAGCATTTGGCTCGCGTAAAATGAATTTCGAAGCAAAATGAGTTGTGTAGCATGTTGGCCTTAGGCGCCTAGTGCTTGGGCGCCATGTTGCTGCTGTTCCCTGGATGTTGCTTCTGGGCGCCAGCGCCTATGTGCGCGTGTTGCCTCTTGGGCGCCTAGCGCCTGGGCGCTGTTGCGCGCTTGTTCCCCTGGGCGCCTAGCGCCTGTGCGCTGTTGCGTGTTGCCTCTCCTGGGCGCCAAGCGCCCATGCGCCAAGCGCTGTGTTGCCCCTGGGCGCCCAGCGCCCATGCGCCTGTTTCCAGAATGTCTAACATTTTTCCTAAACTGTTTTTAACATAACTTTTGACTCGGTTATCCAAATCCAACGGTTCAAAATGCGTTTTGATGCTAATTTCAGTGCCTATCCAATAGTCTCAATTTTATGCAAAAATAATTTATTTTCACTGGTGTTTCTGGCTGATGGTGTTCAAGTGTCCAAATGGCTATTTTTACCCACTTTCTCTATGTTGTGTCAATGTCCTAAACTGGTCTATTTGAATTGGTGTTGGTGTGAGTGGTGAAAAGAATTGGTGAGTGTGATAGGGTGAGATTGGTGAGCAGAGGCTACGGCCTAATTTTAATGTGGTGAGCTGATTTATATACAATGGTGAGATCATGAATTTTAAATGATGAATTGCTTGGACTTGGTGTGTTGTAATGCATTTCCCATAGCATCTCATGGACATATGCATTATTGGTGAGCAGAGGCTACGGCCTAATTTTGATTTGGTGAGCAGAGGCTACGGCCTATTTGTATTGGTGACGGATCCGACATGCATGTACCCGTGGAGTTTGGGTTGCATTACATGCATAAATCATATATTGTGTGGTGCTGTTTGGAAATAAAATATTGATGCGACTGTTCTATTATTGTGAATTGGTGTGCCTGACTTCCTTATTCCTATGCATTGCTTAATTTTCATATGTTATTAATTATGAAAAGAGACTCACCCTACTGCCTTTATGTTGCTTCTTATGTCGGCAACGTGCAGGTAATGATGAGTGAAGGTTTCCTGTA
Organism: Astragalus membranaceus; assembly: GCA_039519185.1. Classification (NCBI taxonomy): domain Eukaryota; kingdom Viridiplantae; phylum Streptophyta; class Magnoliopsida; order Fabales; family Fabaceae; genus Astragalus; species Astragalus membranaceus. The sequence goes on from JAZGSX010000159.1 coordinate 22,164, forward strand.
TGCCTTCGTCTGGTAGGAAGTGTCACGCTCTGATACGTAGCACCAGGGGGGGGTGTCTTAGGTTTATGCTTTATTTTCTTAAAACTGCTAGACTTTGTTGGTGATGTATTGGTTTTAATTTTGAATTGATTATTATTCCGCTGCTGATGGTGATTGGATTTAGTTGATGCGAGCTAAGCCTTTTTCTTATGGTGTTATGTATCGTGATTTTTATGAAGTAAATGTAGCACTCGCTTGAATTGTTTTCAAAAAAAAAAAAAAAAAAAAGAGACTCTGATTTTATTAAAAGTAAAGTTATTAGAAAGGGGGTGTTACATTAGTGGTATCAGAGCAGTTCGGTCTGTCCGGCCAAGTCGTCTTGTCATAGTGTCTTATGACAAATAGAATTGTTAGATTAGTTCTAAATTTCTGTTTGTGCTGCAGTGATAGTTTGAAATGGCCAGACGGGACGATGCTGCACTTGCTGCTGCCTTGCAGGCTATAGCCGGGGCGATGGGTAATATACCCGGTGCTGTTAATAATGGGACGCGCAATTTGGCTACGTTCTAGAGAGAGAATCCACCTGTCTTTAAGGGCAAGTATAATCCAGATGGTGCTTTGGCATGGCTGAAAGAGATTGAAAGAATATTCCGGGTCATGGATTGTGATGATGCGCAGAAGGTCAGGTATGGTACCCATACGCTGGCAGAGGAAGCTGATGATTGGTGGATGGAGGTGAGGCAGAGATTAGAAACTGCCAATGAAGAGATAACTTGGGCTGTTTTCCGTAGAGAGTTCTTGCGGAAGTATTTTCCTGAAGATGTGAGAGGTAAGAAAGAAATAGAATTCCTTGAGCTGAAGCAAGGAAGCATGTCAGTGACAGAGTATGCTGCCAAGTTCACTGAATTGGCTAAGTTTTATCCCCATTATACCGATGCTGATTCTGAGTTCTCAAAGTGTATTAAGTTTGAGAATGGGCTGAGGGCTGATATTAAGAAGGCTGTAGGGTACCAGAAGATTCGGGTATTCGCTGATTTGATCGACAGTTGCAGGATATATGAGGATGATAGTAATGCTCACTCCAGGGTCATGAGGGATCTGAGGGGTAAGTTTCAGAACCGGGGAAAAACCGTATGAGGCTCCAGCTGGTAAGGGTAAGCAGAGGTATGCTGACAATAAGAAAGCAAGTGGGGGAGATGCCCCTGCGAAGGTTGTGTGCTACAGGTGTGGCAAACCGGGTCACAAGAGTTTTGACTGCTCAGATAATAAATGTTTCAAATGCGGTAAAGAGGGTCATGTGGCTGCGAAATGTGAGAAAAGGGATGTGGTGTGTTACAATTGCGGGGAATCAGGTCATATTAGTACTAAGTGTACTAAGCCGAAGAAAGAGAAGTCCCATGGAAAGGTGTTTGCTCTCGCAGGATCAGAGGACACTAATGAGATTCGAGGTACATGTTTTATTAATGGTATTCCTTTGATTGCTATTATTGATACTGGTGCTACGCATTCGTTTATTGCTGCTTTGTGTGCTGAGAAATTGGACCTTGTTTTATCTTCTATGATGAGGGAGATGGTTATTGACACTCCAGCTAAGGGTTCAGTAACTACCTCTCTTGTGTGTGCTAAGTGCCCTCTGTCAATCTTCGGCAGAAATTTTCTAGTTGATCTTATTTGTTTGCCGTTGGGAGGGTTGGATGTCATTCTTGGTATGGGACTGGTTAGTATTTAACCATGTGCATATTAATTGTTTCCGGAGATCTGTGAGTTTCCTTCCTCCCGAAGAGGAAGAATCGGTGTTTGTTGCCTGCTGGTCATTTGCATAAGGTAATGAAGGAGGGAGTTCATCTGTTTGCTTTGATGGCGTCATTGTCTGCTGAGAATCAGGCAATCATTGAAAGGGTTCAAGTAGTGTGTGAGTTCCCTGAAGTGTTCCCAGATGAGATTCCAAGTGTTCCGCCAGAGAGGGAGGTTGAGTTTGCCATTGATCTTATACCTGGTACTAGGCCTGTGTCTATGGCACCGTACCGAATGTCAGCCTCAGAATTGTCTGAATTGAAAAAGCAACTAGAAGATCTGCTTGAGAAGAAATTTGTAAGACCAAGTGTGTCACCGTGGGGTGCTCCGGTATTGTTAGTGAAAAAGAAGGACGGGAGTATGAGACTTTGTGTCGATTATAGGCAATTGAACAAAGTGACAATAAAGAACCGGTATCCGCTTCCCAGAATTGATGATCTTATGGACCAGTTGGTAGGTGCTAAGGTGTTTAGTAAAATCGATTTGAGGTCAGGTTATCACCAGATCAAGGTAAAGGATGAAGACATTCAGAAAAACCGCTTTCAGAACGAGATATGGGCACTATGAGTATTCTGTGATGCCGTTTGGTGTTACCAACGCGCCGGGTGTGTTTATGGAGTACATGAATCGTACTTTCCATAGTTACTTGGATCGGTTTGTCGTTGTGTTTATTGACGACATTCTGGTGTATTCTAAGACAGAAGAGGAGCATGCAGAACATTTGAGGTTAGTGCTAGAAGTGCTGAAAGAAAAGAAATTGTATGCAAAATTGTCTAAGTGTGAGTTCTGGCTGAATGAAGTAGGTTTCCTTGGTCATATTATCTCTGGTAATGGTATAGCTGTGGACCCAGCCAAGGTTGATGCTGTGTCTCAATGGGAGAGCCCGAAGTCAGTTACTGAAATCAGAAGCTTCTTGGGATTAGCTGGTTATTATAGGAGATTTATTGAAGGTTTCTCGAAGTTGGCACTTCCGTTGACTCAATTGACGTGTAAGGGAAAAGCTTTTGTGTGGGATGCACGCTGTGAGGAGAGCTTCAATGAGTTGAAGAAGAGGTTGACTACAT
>JAZGSX010000160.1:0-25000 GCA_039519185.1 Astragalus membranaceus
CAAAGTTGTGACTCTTCTACACTGCCCAAAACAAACCCAAATAATACGAAACTTCAGCCTAAACAGTAAATCATTTTGTCTAGTTTTCAAAGAAATTGGATTCATTCGAAAAGGAGTTCATTTGAAAACACCACAATCAAAACACTGACCCTGTGTCCAGACCGTCCCCAGAATTTTTCCCTAACTTGTGCAGCCTATAACTGGAGCTGTACTATTCCAAATGCGACCAAACCAAAGCCAAAATGACCAGCGTTCAGTCTAGTTTCTAAAATTGTGTGCTACATAATTTATCAATTCAGTAAAACAGTCCTAGTTTAGCCGAAAGTCAAACCTACTCAAAGTGCCTACACAGTGAGCCTAGCAACAAATTAAGCATCCAAGCAGCCACCAATTCAGCCATCAAGCATAGTTTAAACTTCCCAATAATCATATACATTCAAACATCATTTCCTTTAAAATTCAACCTTGCTACTTGTAAAACCAACTAGTACAACTCTCTAACTACCAAAAAAAAATACAGTTTAGCACCTTCTCAGAAAATAACCAAAAACCAGCTTCCTCTCATTAGTAATTAAAAGTCACTCCCCAAATAACAACAAGTTCATTTTTATAAGGTGTCTCCATTTAACTACAAACTCGGCTCTATAAAGTCTCTAAATTACTAACAATTCAATTATACATCTTTACCGCCCAATTCGACTTACTCATGCATCAATTAATTTTAGTTCATCCTATTAACTCAATGCACTTATATACTAATAACGTTAGTCACAGGCAAGACTAACCTCTCGAATCCATATTTCTTATAAGTCAAACAACACATAGAGTACGCCAATTTTCATAACCAATTTAAACACCATTTTTACAGGCTAGTCTTTGTGTGATTTAAATAACCAAATTCAACCTCATAGAGCAGCCAAGGTCTCATACATACTAATACATACTAATACACTTTTGCTCCCAAAGAAACCCAATAATAGTTTTCAAAATCGTGATCAAATCATTTTTTGGCAAGATTTTCAAAGCCCACAGCAATTAGAGAAAAAGGTCATTCTTCCAATTCCACAAAACTTCAACACCTATACTTCCTTCATTTAAAATCCTAAGTCCAAAATAATTCATTTCTTTCAATTTCTACAACAACAACACCTACGTTCCTTCGTTAAAGTAGATTTTATCACCAATATCAGTTTCCAACCGTAAAATCGTCCATTTGACTTTTCAAAAAAAACAATCTCAGAAGCCCTTTTTCCTTTCAGATCACAAAATTACATAGCACACGGCATTAGTGTCGCTCAAAAAAACGGTTTTCAAAAACATCAATAATTAAGCAGCAACACTAATCCTTAGAAAACAGTACAATACCTCCAACAACAGCAACATCGATCTTTTAAAACGGCAATTAAACAGTAACAGCAATAATATTTCCAGCTAACAGCAACAGTAGTTTAATGGTACAATAACCCATCTATGTAACAATAAACAAGCAGCAATGGCAATAACACAGTATTTACTTTGCAGCACAACAGTAACTTAATTTGCAGCAGCAGCAATCACCAAAAGCACATAAGCACAACAACAGGGTCAAAATAAAGGTCACAACCAAACGACACAGGTTTCACACGGAGCACAACATAGCAATCAGCACACAATACCAGTAGGGGCGTCTTCCCCCACTAGTTTACTTACCATAGCAGCTTCCGTCTACTTGTACCTGCAGGAACATCACTACAACACAAACCATTGGTCAAGACTAAAAGACAACAGTTGGTCGTTAACCGACACAACGACTCTACGACTTGGCCGGACGGACCAACCATTGCTCTGATACCACTAATGTAACACCCCTTTTCTACCCATTAATTTAATTGGAAAAATATCAGAGTTTTCAAATTTTAATTACACCACAAGGGATGTCACACTTACTTCGTTAAACATCACGCGCCAAATTGCTCGCTTTTCGAAAACAGTCTTATAATACTTACAAAACGTCATTGTAAATTAAAAATACAATTTCACAGCGGAAAATCCAACAATTATACACAGTCTTGAATAAACTAAAACAACGTTCTATTTTCCCCCAAGTGTTACATAATCAGAGCAGACGACCCGACTCAGCTAGTGAAGATGCCTAAGCCTTCACTTGAGCTCACCTGCACGTTACCGCATAGGGGTAACATTCAAACAGAAGGGGTGAGTTCATCTAACCATATAATAAAGCATATGATAAGCACCAAGCTAGAGTTACGACACTATATCTACCACACCATGAAACTTCAAGTCAATCATCAAGGATAAAACAGTCAATTCCATCATCAAGTTACTCGGCACAACCAGTCGTCACAATGTCATGCAGGAGTATGAAATGCAACCCACTCGCGGGCATATGCATGAGGTACCTTTTCACAAACGTCGCTTAGCCATTAAGGCCTCATCGTCACTTAGCCACTTGGGCCTCAAAACGTCACTGGGTTTATGCATATGGGGCATGAGACACTATGACATGCACCACTCACAAACACACAAATACTCAAATACACCAAATCACAGTCAACTGTGTGACCCGTCACTTACCGGTTTGCCAAATAAGAGGCACAGCACCTGTCAATTCACAATTTACACAACAACAACATCACTTAGCCTTTTAGGCCTTAACATCACTTAGCCTTTCGGGCCTCAAACGTCACTGGGTTTTCATCGTCACTTATACATAAATATCATCAGCTCAAACAATAGCCACTGAGGGCAAAAACGTCATTTACTAGCCACCAAGGGCATCATCGTCATTTACACGTCATTATAGATAATAATAGCCACTAAGGGCAAAACAGTCATTTACACGTCATTATAAATAATATTAGCCACTAAGGGCAAAACAGTCATTTACACGTCATTATAAATAATATTAGCCACTAAGGGCAAAACAGTCATTTACACGTCATTATAAATAATATTAGCCACTAAGGGCAAAACAGTCATTTACACGTCATTATAAATAATATTAGCCACTAAGGGCAAAACAGTCATTTAACTAGCCACTAGGGACATCATCATCAAAATCATCATTTTTGACATTACTTCGTTAAAACCACTGGTCGTACGCAAAAGAGAATTTTTAAAGACACCAAACGCATTTTCAATATCACAGCAACGACCACAGGGGACAGCCACTTGGGCGCCCAGCAACCTTCTGAAATTATAAGTTTTTATTTTTAAAAATGGAACACACAGATAGACAACTGAAAATGCTTCACGACGCTTTTTGAATCGTTCAAAACGGATGTCCGAGTCAAAAGATATAGCGAAAACAGTTTTCGAAAACATTTGGGAACATCCTGAAAAACTGGCGCCATGGAGCCCAGCGCCCAGGCACCTGGCGCCCAGCGCCCAGCAAAACGCAACACACCCACACGCAACACACGCACACGGGCGCTCAGCGCCCAGCGCAACGCACACACTCACACACACGGGCGCTCAGCGCCCAGCGCTCCACACACAGCAACACACACGGGCGCTCAGCGCCCAGCACAGGGCGCCTGGCGCCCAGAACACTTCCAGCAACCAGAATTCTTGCTCTAAACACCCACAAATCATGCCAAAACATCATCAAACATAACCAAACCATTCTCAAACATACCGATCATCACCAATTGCATATGAACACCATCTAACACAACCAAACCATCATCAAAACACGTCCAATCACCTTGAACATACACATTATCACATTTATCTCAAAATCATCATCAACCACAATTTCCCAAATAACAAATTATCATATGCCTAGGGTTCATCAATAATCTCTAGAAATACTTAAAACGGCACACATAGAGCCTACCCTTACTTAGTCCCCATCATAAAACCCTATTATAGAGAAGATGAGACCCACCCTTACCTTAGGTTATGACGAACACGCTATCTCCGTATACGTAAGCTCCAAAGATCACCGCAACACGATCCTTTCCCCTTGCTCATATGCGCGCCTCCTCTCCCCTTTCTTCTCACCCTCACGGCTCCCTTTCCCTCTCTCTCTCAATTCGCCACTTTCTTTTCTTTTTGCGCAAATGAACTAAACCCTAAAATTTTAGCTTAAATATGCGCTTAGGTTGTTGGGCTTGGATTGCGGGCTTTCCCGCAGCTTAAGCCCAACTAATTTGCAGCACCACCTCCTAATACAATACCACTCCTTATTTTATTTAAAACACCTTATAATTACTTCAACAAATAATAATTAATAATTATATTATTACCCTACCACCAAAAATCTCTTTTAATTAATTAAAATAATTTATTCTATTATTTTTGGGGTGTTACATTTATCCACCGCAAGTGTTTCCGGCGGATTTCGAGGAATTTCCGGCGGATTTTGAATTTCTTTTAAAAAAAAAAAATTCGTAAACGCAAATCCGGCGGAAACACCCAAATATCCGCCGGAAATGCGTAAATATCCGCCGGAAATACCCATATATCCGCCGGAAATAACCAAATTCAATATTCGCTATTTAATTAGTGTCGGCAAGATCTTGACTGTTAATGAGTGTCGACACTAGTCACTATTGACTATTCAATAATCACGCTGCACTATTCACTATTTAGTGTCTGCAAGATATTGGCCGATAATTTAGTGTCGGCAAGATATTGACCGTTAATTAGTGTCGACACTAATCACCATTGACTATTCAATAATCAAGCTGCACTATTCACTATTTAGTGTCGGCAAGATCTTCACCGTTAATTTAGTGTCGGCAACATCTTGAGCATTAATTGGTGTCGACGCTAATCATTATTCAACAATCACGCTGCACTATTCATTATTTAGTGTCGGCAAGATCTTGACCATTAATTTAGTGTCGGCAAGATCTTGACCGTTAATTAGTGTCGACACTAATCACCATTGACTATTCAATAATCATGCTGCAGTATTCACTATTTAGTGTCGGCAAGATCTTCACCGTTAATATAGTGTCGGCATGATCTTGACCGTTAATTAGTTTCGACGCAAATCACTATTCATTATTCATTAATATAAAATTTATTTATACCCGATATGTTGTTGTATTATTATGAGTATTATTGTTTTTTATTATTTTTTCCTTTGTATATTTAATAAAAATATTAAATAATATATTTAATTAATTCCGGTTGAACCCCCGATTCAACCGGTTGAACCCAAGAACCCCTGAGCTGCTACCTCTTCCGGTTCAATGTGCGGTCCAATTTTGATTACCTTGCTCTAAATAGAAAGTTTGAGGAACTCCAAGGACCTGTTGTTAAGTTGGAGGATGATACGGAGCGTTTGATGTGTGTAAATGTCTACACTCATCAAACGCTCGGCATTATCCCCTAACTTAACAAGAGAGGAATTCGTAGGGGAGGTTCATGACAATGTTACTTTTAACGAAAAAGATGAAGGGGATTTTAATGACAAGGTGGAAGTTTCTTTACAAAGAAATGGAGACATACGCCACTCTCTTGGAGCTGCTGCCGACAATGCTCAAGAGAGTGGCGTATGTCTCTGTTTCTTTGAAGAGAATGAGAGTATCGGTAGAGGTGTGAAGAAGAAGATGCGGAGAAGAGATTTATATAGAGGAAACGAAAATCAATGGTCAAAAGGCGAATCAGCCAGAAATGTAATTTCCGGCGGATTTAGGGTGTTTCCGGCGGATATTTGAAATTCAAAATTGGCGCTTTCAGGATTTTCCGGCGGATTTTTTATCTGCCGCAAACTTACCGGCGGACTTTAGGGACTTTCCGGCGGATTTATCCACCGCAAGTGTTTCCGGCGGATTGAGAGGTATTTCCGGCGGATTTTGTTTTTTTTTTCAAAAAAAAAAAATATTCGTAAACTAGATCCGCCGAAAATACCTCGAAAATCCGCCGAAAATGTTTGCGGCGGATAAATCCGCCGGAAAGGTCTTATTTCCGCCGGTAAGCCCTATAATCCGCCGAAAAGTTTCCGGCGGATAAAAATCCGCCGGAAAGTCTTGGCCGGTAAAACTGATTATTCTTGTAGTGTTTGGTATTTCCAGTTAATCAGATTGTTGATGTCGTTTGAACTATTAATGTCGTTTCAACGCTGGTGTATTCTTACCATACGCGAATTTAAACATTAAAGCGAGCGAGATCCTTACTCGAGTTGTGAGAGATAGCGAGATACTCCCCAAAACGAGGGGGGCGAGATCCCCTCCAAAAGTGCCAGGGAGGGCGAGGTCTCCAGCCCTCGTGGGCGAGATCCCCTCCAAAATGCCAGAGAGGGCGGGATCCTCCCCAAAAGTGCCAAGGAGGGCGAGATCTCCAGCCCTCGTGGGCGAGATCCCCTCTAAGATTGTGAAGGAGGGCGAGATCCTCGTAGGCGAGATCCCCTCCAAGAATGTGAAGGAGGGCGAGATCTCAACCCTCATGGGCGAGATCCCTTCCAGGATGGCAATGGAGGGCGAGATCCTCGTCCTCGTGCGCGAGATCCCCTCGTATTTTGAGAGAGGGAGGGCGAGATCTTCCTTTTCACAAGGAGAGAGGGCGAGATCCCCTCCTATTTTGGGAGACGGAGGGCGAGATCTTCCTCTTCACAAGGAGAGAGGGCGAGATCCCCTCCCATTTCGTGAGCGATCAAAGTTCTTTTTCAACGACTCGAGCTTTGATCCTTGACTAGTGCGACCATAAATGACACCGGTGTTCGAGTTGCCGCATGTATTTTTGGTTAAGTAACACTAACGTCAATTCGTGATTAGTCGTACCCTGGGACAGTTTACCAGAACCCGGTTTGATTCTAACTCGCTCGTCAGGGGTCGTGACCTCCATGGCCAACTTGTAAGGAAATTTACCCTTGGCAACAGTTTACTGGGTCTCGGCCCGGATTGAACTTGTCCCAATGGGGCCGCGACACGTTTAAAGTCACTAAATGAAGCGAGCCAAAGGACCCTCGGTTTATAGGTAGCACAAACGATCGTAGCATCATTTTCATGCCGCCCCTTTTTACCGTCAAGCTTTAAGTCGACCGGTCAGTCCCATGCGCTTGCATCGGGTCTGGTTTACCCTTGGCAACAGTTTACCGGAACTCGGGCGTGATCGAACTTGTTCCGAAGGGTTGTGACCTCGATGGCCAGCTTAAGATAAAGTTTACCCTTGGCGACAGTTTATCGGGTCTCGGCATGGATTGAACTTTTCCCAATGGGGTCGCGACACGTTTAAAGTCGCAAAATGAAGCGAGACAAAGGACTCGCGCCCCGATTTGTAGGTAGCGCAAACGATCGTAGCATCGATCTCATGCCTCCCCTTTTTACTGTCAAGCTTTAAGTCGCCCGGTCGATCCTATGCGCGTGCATTGGATCTGGTCAATTTGTTATCCTGTATGTAACGACAAAATTTTCAAGATATATGAAGTTGTGAAAACTATTTCATTCATTTCGATGTAAGGCTCGTTGATACAATCATATTAGTTTTCACATTCAGAGAAGATGTTGACTAAACAACGAAAGCTCTTAACTTGTCTAAAGAGGGCGAGACCTAACTCCTCGTGGGCGAGATCCCCTCCAAAAATGAGAGAGAGAGAGAGAGAGAGCGCGAAATCTTGCTCTTTATGGGCGATATCCCCTCCAAAAATATGAGGGAGAGCGGGATCCAGCTCCTCGTAGGCGAGTCCCTTCCAAAATGAGAGAGAGAGAGAGAGAGGGAGAGATCTTGCTCCTCATGGGCGATATTCCCTCCAAAAACTTCATGCAGTTCTTTGCTATGATGGTAGCCAAAGGTTCCACTTCGATCCACTTAGTGAAGTAATCGATAGCCACAATCAAGTATTTAACCTGCCATCGACTGGCTGGGAGGGGACCTAAGAGGTCTATCCCCCACCAGGCGAACGGTCAGGAAGGAGTCAGTGTAGTCAATTCTGCCGAAGGCGCAATGTGCACATCTACGTGTCGGTGGCATTTGTCGCACTTCTTCACATAGTTCTGGGCATCTTCGTTCATGGTAGGCTAGTAGTAACCTGCTCTTTAGTGCCTTTGTCGCTAGGGAACAGCTTCCAAGGTGTTGTCCACAGACCCCCTCGTGGATTTCTGTGAGGACGTAGTCGGCCTCGCAGCCTTCGACACATTTCAGAAGTGGCATCGAGAAACCTCTGCTGAAGAGCCTTCCATCAATGACCGAGTAAGACGATGCTCGCCTCCTTATTGAGGCCGCCTCTTTGGCGTCGACGTGCTCTTTCCCCTCAAGAATGTACTTGAGAATTGGGTCTATCCAGCTCTGGCTGGCTTCAACTGTGAAGATGGCTTCGGTTGGCCCTGCATCTAGGCACATGCTAGGCTGGGAAAGAGTTTCTTGAATGGCGCTTCGATGGTTCCCGGGAGCCTTCGTGTTGGCGAGCTTGGAAAGTATCTCGGCCCTGGTATTGTTACCTCGGGGCACATGCTTTACCTCAGCAGCCTTGAAAAGTTCTAACAGCTCTCGCACCCGGGTAAGGTACCTTTGTAGCACTGCGTCGTTGGCGTTGAACTCTTTCTGGATCTGGGATACGACCAGTGATGAATCTGTGTGGAGTTCTATTCGTGTAGCTCCAAAGTCTTGAACGAGCTTTAAACCGGCTATGCAGGCTTCGTATTCCGCCTGGTTGTTGGACGTGGAGAATGAAAAGGTCAGAGACACCTCTATCATTAGCCCTTCCGAATTTTCTAATATCAAGCCGGCACTGCTTCCTTTGTTGTTCGAGGACCCATCCATGTGCAAGGTCCATGTTACCTTCGTGTTCGCCTCTCGTGAGGAGTAAGTCAATCCAGCAACGAAGTTGGCGAGGATCTGGGCCTTCATGGCTGACCTTGACTCAGAGGGGTATGCTCGCCCGTGAGGTATTCAGAGAGGTATGCTCGTTGAAGCGGCGAGGTCAGGACTCTCATTGTGATTCCCCTGCGTCCCTATTGGGACGGGACTCTCTGACTTCTGTCTCCCTCCCGGTTCCATTTTTGGCCGCTGCTCGGTAGGCCATGTCATCTTCCTCGTTGTCCATGTACTTCTGGGACCTTCGGAGGAACTCTCCCAGACTTCTGGGCCGCTGCTCGGTAGGCCGATGTTTACCTGGAACAAGCTTCCCTTACACAAGCCGCCTTTCATCTAGAAAAATCTTTGCTGGTCATCAAGATTCTGAACATTGGAAACTTCTTTGTTGAAACGCTCCACATATTCTCTGAGCGACTCGTTCTTACCTTGCCTGACGGCTCGGAGTACTTCTACGGACTTAGGCTTCACTCGGGAAGCAATGAAACGAGCTGGGAACATTTGAACAAGCTGTCTCCACGATGAGACTGAGTTCGGCCTCAACTCTTGGAACCAAGCCAGTGCATATTTCTCAAGAGTGAGGGGGGAGATTTTACACATGATGGGCTCTCTTGCCCCCCAGTATCGCATCCTCAAGGCAAAGTAAGACAAGTGATCATTGGGTCCCTGGTCCCGTCATACATGTTCAAGACGGGAGGCTTCTCTAATGCCCTCGGAATAGGGTTGTCGTGGATCCTTCTCCTGAATGGATCCCCTTGGGATGTAACGAGGTGACCCGTCCCCGAGATGGAGATCTCAGCAGTCACGTCGCTCTGGGGATCTCCTAGACCGGGAACGCTGGTGACACTGCCTTGGGGATCTATCCCTGCTTCGAGATCAGTAGTGGGAGTTTGACGATTCACGTGAAGAACCCCCATCAAAGGATTCGTCTGGCCAGTAGGTGCTATCTGGAGTAGTCGGGGAGAGCTCAGTGAAGAGGGTGATCCCCTGTTGGACTATATGATAACCTTAGAGTGGGGGGGTGAATAAGGTTATATGCTAAAAATGAAATCTTTTGATTTTCATAAAGTTAACGATGCACGTTTAAATCGAATGCGGAAAATAGGATTTAAACTATATGCAATTCCTAAGCAAGCTATAACTATGACAGAGCCAATTACAGTGATATTGAACGCTAACCACAAAAATAACAAATGTAACAATAAACAAAATTAATGAAAAGCAAAGTAAAGATATGGGAAAGATATACACCGTGATTTTTACGAGGTTCGGGATAAAAGCCCTACGTCCTCGGCCTCCGGCTTTGCAACCTTTGGACTTGATAATAACCACTATATGAGAAGAACTTCTTCAACGTCTTACAAGCAAGCAACTTCCCTATAGCTACCACACCAATCTCAGTTTTCCCCAAATTGAGAACCCAAGCTCCCCGCTAAGGATTTCGCTACAATCCAATCTCCCCGATTGAATTACCCGAGAGAACTTCCCGGGATTTCACAACAACCAAGCATATATGAATACAACTGAAAACTAGGATCCAATCACTCAAGCAGTATACAGTATTGTAGTTGAGAGAGATGAGAGATTTGGATTCAAAGATGAAGAACGTAAAATATGACTCCGAGAGTTCTGTTCTTTTCTTCTTTTGATTTGTAGGTTGTGCGCTGTTGTTCTCTTCTCTCATGAAAAACCCTAAGTCCTATTTATAGGGTTTGTAAAAATATGACTGTTGGACTAAAATCTTACGTAAAATAGGTGAGTAGTAAATCGATTCCTTGCTTAAAATAGTGTGTATGAAAATCGATTATTTACTCAAAATATGACCGTTGATGGCTTCTAAAAAGAAGGGAATCAATTATATGCTTAAATGCATAAAGATATAAATCGATTTTGAGCCTGAAAAACTTAGTACATGAATCGATTCTTTGCTTGATCAAAAAAGGATGTAAATCGATTTTTGGCTTTATGTGTATAGGAAGGAAATCGATTTGTTACCTTTGTAAACAAAGTTGGAAATCGATTTTGGGCTTTAAGAAAATAATTGAAAATCGATTTTTCTCTTTAAGGAGAGACATAAATCGATTTTCCTCTTTTAAAAAGAGAGCCATGAATCGATTCTTAGCTTTGCAGCAAATCAAGTTCACAATAAAGGAAGAAGGAAATCGATTTTCTTCTTTATAAAAGGACCTTAAAATCGATTTTCTTCTTAGCTTTGCAATAAGCTCATAATTTTGTAGAAACCATTTTCTCATGCTACGTGCCTAACCTATTTAACATGCATGCGTATATAAAAGATTTTTCCAAGCCTAGTTCAATTTTATTTTAACAAAACAGTTCTATTTTAAAAGTTCATCTCTCAACTACAAAATTCATAAAGCTAAAGTGATAGGATCTTACACATGTCCTATCGAAAGTAAAATAACACAAAGTCTTGAACGCTTGAGTAGCTTCTCCTCCGAGCCGCGACACTTTAAAATATCCTATGCTTTGATTCATGTCATGTACTTTTGTTCAACTGTAAATATGTGAATATATGAATATTAGAGTAAATACAGGTTATAAGTCAATTCCTTAAACCTTGGGCATAATCAATGCCTTTGTGAATATGTTTGATGTTTTGCTTTAGCGCTGCAGCGGTATGCTATCAAGGAGACGCTACAGCGTTATAAGGCGGCTGGCCATTGAGATATTTGAGTGACCACTTGAGGATACGATGAGTCATCACCCTTATCTCTTCTTCTCAGCTTGATATTTTGACTTCCAAGTGAATGCTAAACTACACTTGGCGCCTCCTAAATGGAACCCATGTGATAGTTGGTGACTTCCATCATTAGCACTTTTTGTAAAGTAACTTAAGGATAATATCTAAGTTTTATGATCATGAATTATTATTATTTTATTAAGACTTGGTTAGTTTAGATTAGAATAGAATGCTTCATTAGGTAGTAACATACGTAGACATAGAGAGTTTTAACTTGGAGAAGATCTATCTTGACATATAGTTTTCCTCCATTGTTATTCCACTTTTAAGCTTTTATTTTTAGTATAGTTTTCTAGTCTTCATTCAAGGTTTTGCTCACGCCTCAACTTCATCCTTTGTATGCGACTGGGGATCATTGGAGTGTATCTTTTGCAACCACTCTTCTCTTGTTTTCTTACGGTAATACACACTCTCTAGTTGTATTATGTTGATGGAGCTTGTGATGAGCTAAACTTGTTGTAGTTGGATTGTTCTTGGTGTGTAATGAACCTTGAGTAACTTTTGTATAATATTATGATGTTTGTGTTTTATTCCTTTTGTCATAATGCTTTCAGCTTTGTTTTGGAAATGATCAACTAAAATAAAGTAGCTTTTTTAGACTATCTCATAACCTTAGAGGGGGGGGGGGGTGAATAAGGTTATGTGTAAATCTTGGATTCTTTTCAAAATAAATGATAAGTTTGTTTTAAATCAAATGCGGAAAAAGAGATTTGAACTTATCAAATATATGCAAACAGGCAGATCAGGCACAATGAGATATTTCTCTATATTCAATATTCACAATAAGGTTGTTTTATAAGTAATGCAATGATATTGAATATAACAGATCTACAGTAGTGATAGAGAAGATGATAGATAAACAGATCTGTAGTACAGTGAGTATAACTATAACCAGATTAACAGATTCAGATCAAAGTAGGGATATAGTTATACAATAAATCCACTGAGTGATATTATAAACAAATCTAAATAGTATAAAGAGTATGATTATAAACAGATCTGAGTAGTATAGCTATAAACAGATCACAGCAGTATAATAATATGGACAGATATAAACAATAAGAAATGTAAAGAGATAGGGATAGAGATACACCAGGAATTTAGCGAGGTTCGGGATAAAAGCCCTACGTCCTCGGCCTCAGGCTTTGCAACCCTTGGACTTGATGGTAACCACTATATTGAAGAATTGTTTACAAACAGGCAACTTCAAAATAGCAAATCTCAATTCCCCCGAACTGAGAACCCGAGCACCTAGCTAAGGATTTCAACACCGCTTCAATCTCCTGATTGAACGACCCAAGAGCACCTCCCAGGATTTCACTACCGCTTCAATATTCCCCGATTGAACGACCCAAGATCACCTCCCAGGATTTCAAACCAACTCAATCTCCTGATTGAGAGACCCAAGAAAACTTCCCAGGATTTCAAACCAACTCAATCTCCTGATTGAGAGACCCAAGAACAAATCCCAGGATTTCAGAGTGACCCCACAAATAGAGTAACGAATACAAACAGAGATCTCTGATCCAATCACCTCAGATATAATGACAGTATAGTGACTAAGAGATGAGTGATATGGAAAATAGAAAATGATATGAAAGTTAAAGCTCTATTTTCTCTCTCTCTCTCTCTCAGATCTAGAAATTTCGTATGAGAGGAAGAGAGAATTGTTGAGAAGTGTGGTGTTTTGAGAAATGAAATCACACTTGTATTTATAGTGTTAGGAGAGGTTTGAAAAAATGAAAATACATTTAATGCTTGATATAATCGATTATGGCCTTTATGTTTTTCAAGTGCATAATCGATTAAAGATGTATAAGGGAACATTTTGAAAGCTTGATAATCGATTATTGATATTAGTTCAAATAGGCACATAATCGATTATTGTTGTCAAAAGGAAAGCAAGGCAAGCAACTAATCGATTATAGGTTTAGTTCATGGAAGCACATAATCGATTATACATAAAATAGGAAACAATTTTTGGCTTGATAATCGATTATGCCTTCTGTAACGCCCTAAAATAATTTAATTTATTAATTAAATTAAGTTATTGGAGGGATGCAATATTTATTTAAGTGGGATAATTTATGTATAATTGTTTTATTGTAGGAGGCGAAAAGAATTAAAAAGAGTGGTGTGAAAAATGGGCCCAAGCCACATAAGTGACCCAAGCCCATTCCAATTATCCTAAAACCTAAGAATTAGTGTCATTCCACAAGAGAAAGGAAAATCAGCGCAACTGAGAGAGTGAAGGAAAGGTGAGGCGCGACTTCAAGCATAGAGGAGGAGAGAGTTGCGACTTCCAGCAAGAAGAAAAGAGGGTTTTATTTCATCTTGGCTTTAGGTAAGTGCCTTTGATCCTCTTCTCTTCCATTTATGTAATCATTCCAAGTTGTTGGTCTAAAACCCTTCCTTTTTCATGTTGCGATTTTTCCCCATGAACTATGTGATGGATGCGAATTGGTTAGAAGAGTAGGAAGGGGGCTGCTGCGAATTTTTTTGGTGACCTTGGTTCGTCGTGTTGCGGAGTTTTGCACGTGACGCATTCATCGTGGTTTCGGGCATATAAAATTCGAGGTAAGGGTGAGCGTTTCCAATTTAATATAATTGAGTATATAGAGGGTTTGTGGGTTTGTGTTAGTGATTGAATTAGAAAACTTATAGGTGAAGAGGAATGGTGGATTGAAATTATTATGTTGATATGCGAATTGCATTATGATGTGAGGAGATGAATTGTTGCTGTTAGTCAGAATATTTTTTGGTGATGTTGCTGTCAATTATGTGTTGCTGTTGCTGTATTTTAATTATGCTGTTTGCTGTCAATTATGTGTTGCTGTTGCTGTATTTTAATTATGCTGTTTGCTGTCAATTATGTGTTGCTGTTGCTGTATTTTAATTATGCTGTTTGCTGTCAATTATATAATCATGCTGTTTGCTGTTTTCACAATAAAATGTTGCTGTTTTTACCAATAAAATTGTTGCTGTCATGTTGCTGTTTTCACAATAAAATGTTGCTGTTTTTACCAATAAAATCCTGCTGTTTTGGCAATTTAAAGTTGCTGTTGTTGCTGCTGTTTCAGCCTATAAAAACCACTGTTTTTGCGCATAAATGCTACTGTTTTTCAGCTTCAATTTGATGTCAAGATGCCACTGTTTTTGCGCATAAATGCTACTGTTTTTCAGCTTCAATATGATGTCAAGATGCTACTGTTTTTGCGCATAAAATGCCACTGTTTTCCAGCTTCGATTTGTTGCCGCTTATTAACCGAATTCCGGTACTTTGTAAAAGAAAAGAGCGTGTAAATGTGACTTCGATACTATTACTACTTTTCCGGTTAAAAATGTGAGGTTTCTTCCACTTGGAGAATGAGATGTCCTTCTCAAGTATTAATTGTGGTGCTTCCTAAGTATGACATTGAAATGTTTATCCAAAAATTTAAAATGTTGTTATTTCGAAAATTTAACTAGGTTGTTACTTAAATTTTTGAATGTGATTGTTTATGAAGAGTTGTGATATTAATATGGTGACTGTGATGAATACACTCTATGAGTGTCTTATGGTGGTGATGACGAGTATTCCGGGTGAGCGAATTTTGGTGATTGCACATGTGTCCATAGTGTCTCATAGCATGTGCATCTTATGACGAATAGGCTTCGGCCTCTTAGTGACGGTGTGCCCATAGTGGCTTATTTATGACGAGAAAACAGTGACGGTGTGCCCATAGTGGCTTATTATGACGAGTATGGTACCATCATGCATATGCCCAGGTGTGGGTTGCATCTTCATGCGCATTCATTTTTTTTATGACGGGTGACGTGAATTGTGATTTTGGTTGGTGTTGTGTGTAACGACGATGAAGTTGATATTAGTGACGATGTTGTGTGATAGTTTGCTCATATTACTCTGCTGTATGCTTAATTATATTTTGTTGAAAATTCTCACCCCTTCTGCTTGGAATGTTGCTCTATTGTGGCAACGCTGCAGGTGATTCCGATTGAAGGACACGCTGCCTTCCTTTATAGCTGTTGAGATGTTTTGAGTCGCTCTCTGATATTGTAACACCTAGGGGGCGGGGTTGAAGTTGATGACTTATTTAATTAACTGTTTTAATAATTTTATTGATGTTTGAGACGTGTTTGAGCGATTTTGGTGAGTTGTCGCTATTTCCGCTGTGATGAGATATTATGAAGCTCGACTTTTGGTGACGAGTGCGTTTTTACACAAATGTTAATGGCGTAGTCGATGAGTTTATCAATGAAGAATGTGACATTTCTTTCTACTAATTAAATTATTATTTTTGAAAACGAAAGTACTCTGATAATGACGTACAAATTAAGGAATAGAAACGGGGTGTTACAATTAGTGGTATCAGAGCAGTTCGGTCTGTCCGGCCGGTGGTCAAGTTGTCAAGTTGAGTAACATTCGAGTCTGGTTACTCGCATCTAAATTTTGTTTTCTGTTGCAGTACTAGAATGGCAGGACGGAACGATGCTGCACTTGCTGCTGCTTTGCAAGCTATAGCTGGAGTTGTGGGTAACATACCCAATGCTATTGGTGATGGGACGCGTAGTTTGGCTACGTTCCAGCGTGAGAGCCCTCCTGCTTTTGAAGGCGGGTATAATCCTGATGGTGCCCTGGAGTGGTTAAGTGAGATGGAGCGGATCTTCCGCGTTATGGATTGCACCGATGCTCAGAAGGTTCGCTATGGCACACATATGTTGAAGAAAGAGGCTTATGATTGGTGGAGGACGACTAGTCAGGGGTTGACGGCTGCCAATGAGGGGATTACCTGGGCTGTGTTTGAGAGAGAATTCAAGAGGAAGTACTACCCGGAGGATGTCCGCGGGAAGAAGGAGGTTGAGTTTCTAAGACTTGAACAAGGTAACATGACTGTAACCGAGTATGCTGCAAAATTTACTGAGCTGTCTAAGTTTCACCCTCATTATGATAGAGAGGGTGCGGAGTTCTCCAAATGCATCAAATTTGAAAATGGGTTGCGTGCTGACATTAAGAGGGCCATAGGGTACCAGCAGATTCGTGTGTTTCCATTGTTGGTTAATAGCGCCAGAATTTTTGAGGAGGACAATAATGCTTTCTCCAGAGTCATGAAAGAAAAACAAAAGAATTTCTCAAGTCGTGGTAAGCCATATGAGGCGCCTGCTGGTAAAGGCAAGGGTAAGTTCGTTGGTGGGCCTAAGCGAAGTGGGGGAGATGCTGCGGCCAGTGTTACTTGTTACTCGTGTGGGAAAGTGGGTCATAAAAGTCCAGATTGCCCAAGCGGGGATAAGAAGAGATGTTATCGGTGTGGAAAAGAGGGGCATATATCTTCCGGATGTGATAAGAAAGAAGTGGTATGTTTCAATTGCGGGGAGAGTGGTCATGTTAGTACACAGTGTTCGAAACCCAAGAAGGAGAAGTCCTTTGGAAAGGTGTTCGCTCTGGCTGAGTCTGATGTAGTGAACGAGATTCGAGGTACGTGCTATATCAATAATTTTCCTCTTGTTGTTATTGTTGATACTGGTGCTACCCATAGTTTTATTGCTGCTGCATGTGTTGAGAAGTTAAGCCTTGTTTTATCTGATATGTTGAGGGAGATGGTCATCGACACTCCAGCTAAGGGTTCGGTGACTACCTCCGTTGTTTGTGCCAAATGTCCTGTATCAGTATATGGTAGAGAATTCTTAATTGATTTGATCTGTTTACCGCTGAGTGGAATGGATGTCATTCTGGGTATGGACTGGTTAGTTGATAACCATGTCCATATCAACTGTCGAGAGAGGTCCGTGAGTTTTGAGTCGCCTGAAGGGGAGTCTGGTCTGTTATCTGCGGGACAGCTGCATAGAGTGATGAGAGAAGAGGTTCAGCTGTTCTCTCTGTTGGCGTCGTTGTCTGATGAAAGCCAAGCGAAGATTGATGGGTTGCCGATAGTGCGTGAGTTTTCTGAGGTGTTCCCTGACGAGATTCCGGATGTACCACCAGAGAGAGAGGTGGAGTTTGCTATTGACCTGGTTCCCGGCACTAAGCCTGTGTCTATGGCGCCATATAGGATGTCGGCATCTGAGTTGGCAGAATTGAAAAAGCAGCTTGAAGATTTATTAGAAAAGAAGTTTGTAAGACCGAGTGTGTCACCTTGGGGAGCTCCAGTGTTGCTAGTGAAAAAGAAAGACGGTAGTATGAGGTTGTGCGTAGACTATCGACAATTAAATAAAGTTACAATCAAGAACAAGTATCCGTTGCCAAGAATTGATGACTTGATGGATCAGTTAGTGGGTGCTAAAGTATTTAGCAAGATTGACTTAAGGTCTGGTTATCATCAGATCAAGGTCAAGGATGAAGATGACCAGAAGACGGCATTTAGGACAAGATATGGGCACTATGAGTATTCCGTTATGCCTTTCGGTGTGACTAATGCGCCGGGGGTATTTATGGGGTACATGAACCAAATCTTCCGTGAGTACTTGGATAAGTTTGTGGTAGTTTTCATTGATGACATTCTGATTTACTCTGGGTCAGAAGAGGAGCATGCGGAACATCTGAGGCTGGTGTTAGAAATTCTGAAGGATCGAAAGTTGTATGCGAAGCTGTCCAAGTGTGAGTTTTGGTTGAAAGAAGTCAGTTTCCTCGGTCACGTGATTTCTAGTGAGGGAGTTGCGGTGGATCCTTCCAAAGTTGATGCAGTGTTGCAATGGGAGTCTCCAAAGTCAGTTACTGAAATCAGGAGTTTTCTGGGATTGGCCAGCTATTATAGGAGGTTTATTGAGGGGTTCTCGAAGTTGGCTCTGCCATTGACTCAATTGACCTGCAAGGGTAGGGCTTTTGTTTGGGATGACCGATGTGAAGAAAGTTTCAATGAGCTGAAGAAGAAGTTGACTACGTCTCCAGTGTTGAACCTGCCTAATCCGGTTGAACCGTTTGTGGTTTATTGTGATGCGTCTAAAATGGGATTGGGTGGTGTGCTTATGCAGAATGGGAAAGTGATCGCTTATGCGTCTAGGCAATTGAGAATTCATGAAAAGAATTACCCTACTCACGACTTAGAACTTGCTGCTGTGGTATTCGCATTAAAAATTTGGAGGCATTACTTGTATGGATCGAGATTTGAGGTGTTCAGTGATCACAAGAGTCTACGGTATCTGTTCGACCAGAAAGAATTGAATATGAGGCAGCGCCGGTGGTTAGAACTATTGAAAGATTATGATTTTGAATTGAGTTATCACCCGGGAAAAGCGAATGTGGTTGCGGATGCGCTGAGTCGGAAGACCTTGCACATGTCGGCATTGATGGCTAGAGAGCTTGAGTTAATTGAGCAGTTCAGGGACATGAGTTTAATGTGTGAGGTTACGTCTCAGAGCGTCAGGTTGGGTATGTTGAAAATTGGCAATGATTTTATGGCAAGTATCCGAGAGGCGCAGAAATTAGATGTGAAATTAGTTGATCTGATGAGTGGGATCGGTCAGTCTGAGAATGAAGACTTCGTGATAGATACGCAAAATGTATTGAGGTATCGTGGGAGAATTTGTGTTCCCGAAGTTGAGGAGATGAGAAGGGCAATTCTTGAGGAAGGGCATAAGAGTAAGTTGAGTATCCATCCTGGAGCGACGAAGATGTACCAAGATCTGAAGAAGATGTTCTGGTGGCCTGGGTTGAAGCGCGATGTGGCGCAGCTTGTGTATTCGTGCTTGACCTGTCAGAAATCGAAAGTCGAGCATCAGAAGCCTGCGGGAATGATGCAACCGTTGAATGTTCCAGAATGGAAGTGGGATAGTATCTCCATGGATTTTGTGACCGGGTTACCCAATACGGTGAGAGGACATGATTCAATTTGGGTGGTTGTGGATAGATTGACGAAGTCGGCTCATTTTATTCCTATCGGCATTAAGTATCCAGTGTCTAGATTGGCTGAAATCTACATTCAGGTGATTGTGAAGTTGCATGGGGTTCCTTTGTGCATTGTGTCTGATAGGGACCCGAGATTCACTTCGGAGTTTTGGAGTAGTTTACAGAAGGAGTTGGGGTCGAAATTGAGGTTGAGTTCAGCTTATCATCCTCAGACTGATGGGCAGACAGAAAGGACAATCCAATCATTGGAAGACCTGTTGAGGTCATGTGTACTAGAGCAGGGAGGTGCGTGGGATACTCATCTCCCGTTAATTGAGTTCACCTACAACAACAGTTATCATTCCAGTATCGGAGTGGCGCCGTTTGAGGCGTTGTATGGCCGGAGGTGTAGGACTCCGGTATGTTGGTACGAGACTGGGGAAAGTTTAATACTTGGACCCGAGCTAGTCAGAGAGACTACTGAGAAGGTAAAGATGATCAGGGAGAAAATGAAAGCGTCGCAGAGTCGGCAGAAGAGCTACCATGATAAGAGAAGGAAAGATTTAGAATTTGAAGCCGGTGACCACGTGTTCTTAAGGGTCACGCCTATGACTGGTGTTGGTCGAGCACTGAAATCAAAGAAGTTGACTCCTCGATTCATCGGGCCGTATCAGATTACGGAGAGAGTTGGAAATGTTGCATATCGGGTGGCCTTACCACCTAACCTTTCAAACTTGCACGACGTGTTTCACGTGTCGCAGCTTCGGAAGTATGTTGCGGACCCGTCACATGTGATTCAACTAGATGATGTTGAGGTGCGGGACAATCTCACCGTGGAGACTATGCCAGTTAGAATTGACGACCGTGAAGTAAAAGTGTTAAGAGGCAAAGAGATTAATTTAGTGAAAGTGGTTTGGTTGGGAGCCGTAGGCGAGAGCATGACGTGGGAATTGGAAAGTAAGATGAAAGAAGCCCATCCAGAGTTATTTGATTCAGGTAATTTCGAGGACGAAATTCTCTAAGTGGGGGAGAGTTGTAACGCCCTAAAATAATTTAATTTATTAATTAAATTAAGTTATTGGAGGGATGCAATATTTATTTAAGTGGGATAATTTATGTATAATTGTTTTATTGTAGGAGGCGAAAAGAATTAAAAAGAGTGGTGTGAAAAATGGGCCCAAGCCACTTAAGTGACCCAAGCCCATTCCAATTATCCTAAAACCTAAGAATTAGTGTCATTCCACAAGAGAAAGGAAAATCAGCGCAACTGAGAGAGTGAAGGAAAGGTGAGGCGCGACTTCAAGCATAGAGGAGGAGAGAGTTGCGACTTCCAGCAAGAAGAAAAGAGGGTTTTATTTCATCTTGGCTTTAGGTAAGTGCCTTTGATCCTCTTCTCTTCCATTTATGTAATCATTCCAAGTTGTTGGTCTAAAACCCTTCCTTTTTCATGTTGCGATTTTTCCCCATGAACTATGTGATGGATGCGAATTGGTTAGAAGAGTAGGAAGGGGGCTGCTGCGAATTTTTTTGGTGACCTTGGTTCGTCGTGTTGAGGAGTTTTGCACGTGACGCATTCATCGTGGTTTCGGGCATACAAAATTCGAGGTAAGGGTGAGCGTTTCCAATTTAATATAATTGAGTATATAGAGGGTTTGTGGGTTTGTGTTAGTGATTGAATTAGAAAACTTATAGGTGAAGAGGAATGGTGGATTGAAATTATTATGTTGATATGCGAATTGCATTATGATGTGAGGAGATGAATTGTTGCTGTTAGTCAGAATATTTTTTGGTGATGTTGCTGTCAATTATGTGTTGCTGTTGCTGTATTTTAATTATGCTGTTTGCTGTCAATTATGTGTTGCTGTTGCTGTATTTTAATTATGCTGTTTGCTGTCAATTATGTGTTGCTGTTGCTGTATTTTAATTATGCTGTTTGCTGTCAATTATATAATCATGCTGTTTGCTGTTTTCACAATAAAATGTTGCTGTTTTTACCAATAAAATTGTTGCTGTCATGTTGCTGTTTTCACAATAAAATGTTGCTGTTTTTACCAATAAAATCCTGCTGTTTTGGCAATTTAAAGTTGCTGTTGTTGCTGCTGTTTCAGCCTATAAAAACCACTGTTTTTGCGCATAAATGCTACTGTTTTTCAGCTTCAATTTGATGTCAAGATGCCACTGTTTTTGCGCATAAATGCTACTGTTTTTCAGCTTCAATATGATGTCAAGATGCTACTGTTTTTGCGCATAAAATGCCACTGTTTTCCAGCTTCGATTTGTTGCCGCTTATTAACCGAATTCCGGTACTTTGTAAAAGAAAAGAGCGTGTAAATGTGACTTCGATACTATTACTACTTTTCCGGTTAAAAATGTGAGGTTTCTTCCACTTGGAGAATGAGATGTCCTTCTCAAGTATTAATTGTGGTGCTTCCTAAGTATGACATTGAAATGTTTATCCAAAAATTTAAAATGTTGTTATTTCGAAAATTTAACTAGGTTGTTACTTAAATTTTTGAATGTGATTGTTTATGAAGAGTTGTGATATTAATATGGTGACTGTGATGAATACACTCTATGAGTGTCTTATGGTGGTGATGACGAGTATTCCGGGTGAGCGAATTTTGGTGATTGCACATGTGTCCATAGTGTCTCATAGCATGTGCATCTTATGACGAATAGGCTTCGGCCTCTTAGTGACGGTGTGCCCATAGTGGCTTATTTATGACGAGAAAACAGTGACGGTGTGCCCATAGTGGCTTATTATGACGAGTATGGTACCATCATGCATATGCCCAGGTGTGGGTTGCATCTTCATGCGCATTCATTTTTTTTATGACGGGTGACGTGAATTGTGATTTTGGTTGGTGTTGTGTGTAACGACGATGAAGTTGATATTAGTGACGATGTTGTGTGATAGTTTGCTCATATTACTCTGCTGTATGCTTAATTATATTTTGTTGAAAATTCTCACCCCTTCTGCTTGGAATGTTGCTCTATTGTGGCAACGCTGCAGGTGATTCCGATTGAAGGACACGCTGCCTTCCTTTATAGCTGTTGAGATGTTTTGAGTCGCTCTCTGATATTGTAACACCTAGGGGGCGGGGTTGAAGTTGATGACTTATTTAATTAACTGTTTTAATAATTTTATTGATGTTTGAGACGTGTTTGAGCGATTTTGGTGAGTTGTCGCTATTTCCGCTGTGATGAGATATTATGAAGCTCGACTTTTGGTGACGAGTGCGTTTTTACACAAATGTTAATGGCGTAGTCGATGAGTTTATCAATGAAGAATGTGACATTTCTTTCTACTAATTAAATTATTATTTTTGAAAACGAAAGTACTCTGATAATGACGTACAAATTAAGGAATAGAAACGGGGTGTTACACCTTCATATGTTATCAAGCACATAATCGATTTATTGATCTAAAAAAGGAAGGTAAGGCAGGCTCTTAATCGATTATGTATATAGTAGAAATAAGGTGGTAATCGATTATTGTTGTAACTAAAGAAACAATCGATTATTTGTTTTAGTAAAAATAGGAGAGTAATCGATTATGTGCTCTGAAAACATTCAGGCACCTAATCTATTACCATAATCTATTATCTTTGTAAAAATATAGGATTTTGATTTCAAGCCTTTAACCAAAATAGTTTTAGGGTTTATGGTGCCACTTTATGCTTGCATGCAATTTTTATAAAATATTTTTCAAAACTATTTTGATGCACCATGCATGTTTTGAAAAACTCATCTCTCAGCTACTAAAAGTCATAGACCTTCAGTGATAGGACCTTACACAGTATCCTAAAGAAAGCTTATAAACAATTTAGGTCTTTAGCTTGCTTCTTCTTCAAGCTGCTCCACTTTAATATCTCTTGCTCTTTGATTCATGTCCTGTACTTTATTTTGTCCCTGCACTTTTATACACTGCAACCATTAGTAGACTAAATGTAATTTGTTATCATACAAAACAAAGAGTGTTTGTCCTTGGTTCAACAAACTCCCCCTTTTTGATGATAACAAATTACATTATGCATAGGGAGGCCATAATAGAGAAACAATGGCAGAAGCTCCCCCTAAGCATAAGCATAACAAAATAAGCCGTACGACAGCAGAATAGCAGCAATTATTTTCTCCCCCATTAAATAATAACATGCATATTCTCTCTCTTAATGTAACACCCCTTTCTACCCGTCACTTTGTTTATAAAAATCAGAGTTTGAAAAATCTCGTTCATAGGAAATGTTACACATACTCAAAACAAACGTCGCTTATCCAACTTTAAAAACAGTTTAACTCAAATTCATACGTCCACGTAGCACATCACAACATCAAAAACTCAAGCCTCATGGTTAACGTCACTTATAAAACTCCTCATAACACAAACAACTACGCAGCGGAAATTTGTAAAACATAACCAAATAGTCCTCATGGACATAATAATCAAAAATCATTAATAAAGGCCGAGTTCGTTATCCCCCCTGAGTGCTACGTATCAGAGCATGACGACTCGACTCGAAAAGTGAAGCTAATACCTTCACTGGGAATCACCTGCACGTTACCAACACGAGGGCAACATTCAAACAGGAAAGGGTGAGCATCATTTCAGTCTATATAATAGAAAACATGATAAGCACTAATCATAGGCTACGCACTAGAATAATCAGCATCCAATACACAAAACATCCACATCACAGTCATCATTCACATCATGTACAAACTCATCTCATGTCATATAGATTTATGAAATGCAACCCACTCGCGGGTATATGCATGAAGGTACCTTTTCACAAAACGTCGCTTAGCCACTCAGGCCTCATCATCACTTAGCCACTCAGGCCTCAAAACATCACTGGGTTTTATGCATATGGGCATGAGACTCTATGACATGCACCACTCACTTCACAAAATCACACAATTACTCAGATCACAGTCAACAATGTGACCCATCTCTTACCTGTTTGCTCGCACGGAGCACAGCACCTGTCAAATTCATAATCATCACACAACATCACTAGGCCACTTAGACCTTAACCTCACTTAGCCACTCAGGCCCCAATTGTCACTTACACATAAACATCATTTACCTCAAACATTAGCCACTGAGGGCAAAAACGTCATTTGACTAACCACCAAGGGCATCCTCGTCATTTACACATCATTATCATTAACTTTGGCCACTAGGGGCAAAACGGTCATTTGACTAGCCACCAAGGGCATCCTCGTCATTTACACATCTTTTATCATTAACTTTGGCCACTAGGGGCAAAACAGTCATTTTGACACCACCGTGTTTAAAACTGTTGTTTATACACCAAAAGGGATTTTTAAAGAGTTCCACGTCATTTTTCAATGTCACTGGGACGACCACCGGGGACAGCCACTTGGGCGCCCACAAACAGTCAGAAAATAACAATTTTTCATTTTAAAAATTGAACCCACAAATAGACAACGTAAAAAGCTTCATGACACTTTTCGAATCGTGCAAAACGGACGTCTACGTCAAAAGTTATGATAAAAACAATTTTGGAAAAATTTAGGCAACATCCAGGGAACAGGCGCCTTAGGCGCCCAGGCAACCAGGCAACAAGTGCACAGGCGCCCAGCGCCCAGGAGCAACAGCGCGCCACACAGCGCAACAAGCAACACAGACACGG